>JAECUM010025087.1:0-47069 GCA_016617855.1 Megalonaias nervosa | reverse complement strand
GATTGATGCGCTAAATGTCATAAGGTATCCGATGATGCCAGAATGACTTGTACGATGGTTAATAACAGGTGCGATGTAGGCAAAGTTAATGGTAGGACAATGTTGTTGTGGGGCTTAACGCCATTTTTCAGCACACGATAGGCTATACATGGCGGCCAGTATTAATGGTGGAGGAAGAAACCGGGAAATCCCCGGAAAGAACCACCGACCCACGAGAAGCTACTGGCAAGCTTTCTCACATATTCACATTCGCCGAATCCTAGACTCGAACCCACGCAGACAGAGGTGAGATGGCAGTGATCCGTAACGGAAAGCGCTTTAGACCACTCGGCCACTCGGGGCCCCAATGGTAATGAAATCCGTTGAGGTGCCAATTCGGGTCGCCACCGTAGGTCACAGTGAAAAAATGTTATGTGGCTGGAGAACTTGAAGGCGGAACATGAAGAGCTACTGATCCTATCTGTAGTTTAACCACTCACAAAATTTCACACGTGACGGGTCTCAGCAATGCCTCGGAGATATATTACCTTGATGCGCCAGCACCCATGTCCGTAACGAACTGCCAGTGATACCAGCGGATGCACATTTACCAATACGAATGGTTATGCAGCGTCGAGCTCTGTCTCCTCGACGTTGGTTGCACTCGAGACACCTCAGCATGACGTTACCACGTAGATGATTTCAATGATTATCAATAAGATCTACAGTAAATTGTCGAGAATCACCAGTTGGGTAATACCATAATATTTCAAAGTTTCATAGTTTTCAATGATTGTTTTGTTTGTTACTAAAGGTCGATGATGTAATCCATGGTGAGATTACAGGGCAATGTTGTTAACACCATGCGCTTAGAAGAGCCTCGCTCCTTTTTTTATCACAACATCGGAAAAATACTATTTTGTGCTCTCATAGTGAAAATTTTCTGTGGTAGTAGAGCCAAGATAAACCGCCGTTGTCGCCGGTCAATACAGCATCGAACGATGCTGATTCAAGGACAACACGTGTGAAATGCGAGATGTTTTTGGCTGTTAAACACTTGATCTTGGCAAGTCCAGTCAGGACAATGTCAATACCTGATTTGATTGATACGTTATTAAGTTCATGTGTAGGATGACCAAAACGCTCAAAGTATGGGAGGCATTCAACACCATCCACGAAAACTGGCGGTGTAGCACTCGACTATGTCGACGGAAACAACGTCGTCGGGGCAGTAATCGATGGTTGCCAAGACAATCATACCCATATTCCGCACAGGATGGTTAGACGTCCTCGAGAAAACGTTTTGGAGTTGATTTCCAGTTGTTTTTTATCTTGTAAAAAATGAGACCGCAGATACTTCTGAAAATGAATAGCCGAATAGATCACTGAGATCATCGATCTCCGTTGGGAAGCAAAAATTCATCAAAAATTTTTTCACGGCGATCATCACTGCTAAGCAACCAGGCCGATACTGGATAGTTTTAAAAATGATCCAATTCCCTCATATAAACCACCATTATAAAATTTGATCGTGCGCCGGTGTAAAAATTATAGCGCAGGTGACCACGCATTCAATCAATTTTTCCTATCATCACCCAATAGGTGTGTTCAGCACCTGCGGTGGTAAATTTAATCCTGAGATGGGGGTGGGACAGCAAATCAATAATACTACCAGCCCGTGTATTGTTCATGCTAGCATCTCACATTTGACGTGGTCTCTCCTGTTCAATGTACCATACCGAGTAGGTGGCTTCTTCAACGGCAAACTTATCTTTTGCATTACGAAAATATTGATACAGCTTTGAAATTCTTTTCGACTTTTACACCATTGAGGAACTTTCTTGTCAAAATCAAGCAGCGTCTTAGCGGCTTAGGTTAGGTTTCTGACAACCTTTACAGTTACACAGATGTCCTTGAACGTGTCAGAAATATATTAGAGTTGCGACAGATTGCACGGGAAGACATCACAGCGGACATTGAACGAACATTTGCACAGCTGATCAAACCCACGCGTGATAACAGTGGAAAAGGCGAAGAAAGTCGCGGAAACCACCGTGGTGAATCAGAACAGCTCAAACCATTGAACGCTTGCCACGGACGCTTGCGACACTAGAATAGAGCTTCGGAGAGACACGTAGGAATAGTCCAAATAAACAATCATTCAGGTATACGTCAGAGATGAAAACAAAGCCTCAATGCATTACTGAAGACACCAGAGATTGGATCCACGAAAATCCTATGTCTGCCGCTATTAGCTCACCCTTCAGTTGGAAAATCTTGGACATTGAAACTACCAAAGAAGGCACATCCTAAACACATTCAAGATGAGTGGCCCAAGTTAGTAAGAAGGTAATTGATGAAATATCACAAGCTAGGAGTAATGAGTGGCAGTGTTTAAGTGGGGAATGTGTTTGTTTTAGTCTTTTTTTTTTTATAAAACGCGACAGGAATTTTGATATGGATATCTTGAAGCAGCCGATGACCTATGGAAAACATTTACTGCAAACCGTTATAAACAAGATAGAATTCGAATCATCAGACGAGTCTTCACTGATACATGTTAGGTGTTATCTAGATGCCGCAGAAGCAGTAAAACAAAAACAGCAACATTTACCTACACGTATAAATAGCCATGTTATGAGAATCACTGAACACTTAAACAGGCGGGTAGTAAAACTAAAATAAAAGGATGGAGAAGGCATTGGTGGATCTGTTGGAAATACTCGTGGGGTCGATTCGCGCTTGGAATAAGGCACCAGAAGCCATCAATAAGGCCTGATTGATTTGTCAGCAGTTGCTCACTAATGACATTATGAACTCGGGGACGTTTCGCTTGTTATTTCAAGAACTTATTGAACATATTGATGAATCTATATAACGAACGCTTTGACGACTTCTGAAGCACTTCATGTTTCATGCAAAATCAAAGTAGTAATAAAAAAGGGTGATTCTCCCTCACCCCTTCGGCTCTGGTGTGAAATTTAAAAAAATTTCTTTCATTATTTTGTATCTATTTCAGATTCGTATTGGTGCACTACTTTTTAAATTAAAAAATTGCAACATTTTTATTTTGCTGCACTATTCTATGGATCACTAAATATTTTCTTTTACGTTTTACCTTACTTAATTAGCACCAACTACGATCACTATTCCACATAATATTTTAAAATTTATCACGATTAGGGCAAGGTGGACTCCCCCTTTTTAATTTACTACTAGTCGATTTTCCTCGTTGATCGATCATGCAACAACACTATCATTATTTTTATATTTCTTTCTCTTCAAAAACTACATCATCATCATCATCATCTTCAACAATAACGTTTTCTAATTGATTAATGTCTTCGAATACCTTCAATATTTTTTCAACCTGGCTTGTCAAGCTGATGACATCGTTCTCAAGATTCTTGACCGCTTCCTTGTTTACTTCCTCCCTTGTCTTAATCAAGATCTCTACTTAACTAGAAAAATCTGTTATCGTCCTCTCTAGCTTGGTCAAACTATCACGTGATTTTACAACGTCATCTGCTACATCAATCACAGTTTCAACCTGCTTTGCAAACTCAATCAAGTGATTCTCTATCTTGCTCATTATTTACTTGATTCGATAAAATTTTACTTGACTTTATTATCCAAATTCTGATTGGTTTAGCTACTAGATAGACCATGTCCTCGAATTTATAAAACGTTAGAAGGATTGTAGAAGTTATCCTTTTGCTCTCCTTGAACGCCTCGAGAACCTCATGATTTGTCATTATCTCATTACCCTCATCATAAACCTCTATCTTGTTTAGGTCCATCGTCAATTTTGCATATTTGTATTGCGATATTGGACAGTAAAAATTGCTAACACCACCATCAAGCACCATGCACTCGAGTATGTCGAGAAAATCGAAGTACTTACTTCCAGAATCAGTCTTTACCAAACTCAGTTTTATTCTGTTTAAATCTCTCTTGAAGTAGTGCCCCAATATTTCATCGTATATCTTTATGATAAAAGGTTTGTCATACTTCAGTCTTTCTCTTTCACGATCTTTAAAACTTAACCGACAAACCTCATTACACATTTAGTTCAAGATATCAGCAACGTCCATTACTTAAGTTTAGATAAAATTCACAGCATATTTTTTATCATGCACCTTTTCGTATTTCATGATCCTGTGGGGTAGTATCTCGTTTAGGAAATTGTCCGTTATCATAAACTCCTTGATCAGATCATCGAAGTTATAAATAACTCCACATAAATAAGACTTTATCTCGTTTAACATTCTCGTGTAAACAATAAACGCTATCTTACACGACGATTTTTTGGATCTGATAGTTGGATTAACCTTTATAGCAATCATGTCCAACACAACACCAACACCGGAAAAAATTAAGAAGAATGGGTTAGCTAGCGCACCAGTTGTTGTTAAGCCAGCTGTTGTTATTATTGCTGGAAGATACTCAGTTATCTTTAATATTCTACTATAATAAGCAAAAGATTTTCGGGCGCACTAACATTTTTTGTGATAGTGTGTATAATACGCCATTAACCTCTTTTTTTATCCTCAGCTGGTTTATCCTCGCATATGTGATTGAAATCCAAAAACTTTTTCATTATTACCACGATTTTATTGTTATCTGGGCCACAACACAAATTCAGGTGCTACCTCCCGAACAACGGTAGCAAAATCATCGTTTTCTGGTTGATTTATGAATAACTTGTCGAACAACGCTGAATTTTTGTCTTTAAGCTGCTCTCTCTCCTCTGCAGTAAATGTTCGTTGAACTACCTTAACCAAATTTGGCTCTATTTCCTCCTTTGCAACGTCGAAAATGTACTCTGGTACTGCTACGTTATCAATGAAACTGATAGTTTCTCGAATGTAAAATACTGGTGCACCTATCGTGAAGTACTTCTCTAGTACAACGTAGGCTGTTGCGTATTTACCTGTGTAATCTACAACACCAGGATCATTACCATGCTTTTCAATTTCTTCTTTTACTTCATTAACAAAATCAGTGTTTTCAGAATAATTAATAAAATTTTTGTATTTGTCAAACATTGGATCAGATCTATTTACTAATCTAGCACGTTCTGTACGTGTTGATCTCGGCACAGATAACGTAGTCAACAAGTCAAAATAATTGCCCGAATTTCTAGAGCTAGTAATTTTGTAATAGCTCTCGTACTCATTAATGTAATTAGTCGCAACTTTTATCATAGTAGGTGTTTGATCAACGTTGTAAAATAAATGGTTGTACAAAAATGTATACGCATGAAAAAATGTAAAAATGTATTGTAATATACCACGTCCATCATAATAGCTTTTTGTGTAAATCCAGCATTTAAAATAATATCGCTTAGAACATGCTTTTTTACTACCTCAGCAAATCTAGAGTTTTTAACCAAAAATAGTCTGTTTTTTTTTTCAAAATACGGGGAATATTCCTTGCTTAAAATTTCTTTTTCATCTTTTGTGAGGTCAACTACGCAATACTCATTGAACTCAGCTATTTGTTGAATTTTTATAACATTAGCTATGCCAGGTGTTGTCATGCGCTTGTCAATAAAATCAACAACTGGTCTTACAATAAAATCAACAACTCGCCCAACAAATAGATGCCTACGTAAAATTGCAAAACGCACCATAAAATTATGCTGATTCAGAAGCTAGTGGTCCACCGTACTCATGAATTTTATCGTCGTCGATCACCAACTCGCCAACGACTACTAGAGTGTAGTTTTTCCTCGACAATGTAAACACTATGTTTAACATTAAAATTGTTGCTGATTAAATCTATAAATGTTTTGAACCTTACTTCATTAATCTAAAGCAGTGAATCATTTACCTTTATCTCATCAACCACTTTCATTTCCTCATCAGTCAGACTCTTTGGAGACGGCTACGGCAAAGCTCCTTGATTTAATAAATTATACGTCGATGGAAATATAGTTTATCAATTTTCTCTCTTTGAAAATCTCTTAATGTCATTATCGCAGCATAGAACACAAAATCATTATAACTATTTAAATATTTTACTCTGTTTATTATGTTACTAAACACAATCAGATAAGCTCTTTGTAAAATTGAACCGTCTTCTGGCATGTTGCATATCTTTATCAGCTAATCAAAATCCTTGAATCTTAATCCTAGTTTGTCATGCAAGCGTATTTTATGAAATCTAGCACGCATTTGTTTGTCTTGCCCTATCATGCGCTTTCTGAATCTCCCATGTTTTATAACATAGTTCTCATCAATTTCCTTTTGGACTAGTTTTTTCTTAGTTAACAACGACCACGTGAAATTTGGGTGAATCGCGTTTATCGTTTTGTTAATCAGGTCCTCAATTTCATCTTCCATCTTACTTATTCCGCTCTTGTTAAAAAATGTATCATTACTTTGTAAGCATTAATCTTTTCTCTTACTTCCTGACTTCTCATTGCTTGCACGGATCTAACATTATTTTGTCTCTCACTATCAATTAGATCAGGATTCTCTTCGTCTTTTAACAAAGGAAATGGTACAACTAGTATCTCCTCTGTTAGCACCTGCTCATTGAATGACTCGCACATTTCCAAAAAAACTTGCCTTTATTCTCTACTTTACACAAACATTATACTTGCTCACCAATCATGTAAATTAGAAAGCAACTCAATCCAGGATTTTCACCTTCAGCGTTAACGCAATATAGTCTAAACCACTTATACTTTGTTATCGTTGATACAGCGAACACTTGAGCTGGAGTACCAATGTATTTTGGATTAGTTGCTTGATAAACCACCGTGAAAGTTGTATTATCATTTGATCGCTCAAGTCTCCAATTATAAATTCTTTCTGCTCCACTAGATATACCTCATAAAGTAAATTTGTGTATTGCTACAGCAACTGGACACTCTACTCTACACCAGAAATTAATGTTTGTTCCACCTGAGGCCTACTCATTAACATATGTAGTTGTGAATTGCCACGCACATGCGAGATATAGATTGTACGTAGTATAAAATGATGATGCGCGAATGATGAACCCAGTTCGACATGCACTATCACTGGTCAGTGGTGGAATATATAAAACACTATTCTTTGTTTTTCGCACCAGACCAGCGAATGTCAAATCAACGTAGGCTTTATTGGTTAGATCATCACTAGTTGCTGGTACCGCAGTTGATTTTCCTTTGTTAGCTCCAATGTTCAGATCACCTGTCTTACTTAAAGCATAATCTTTGACGTAACCAACACTTGCTGCGTAGGTGTCATTACATGGTGTTGTTTGTGCTAGACCGATTATAACTCTACAGTTCATAAAAATTGAACCTGACATTGAAATCCAGTTAATACCGCGTATTTTGCCAGCTCGATTTAACTTGTGTATACTTTACAGCATCAGTATCACCAGGAGGAAAACTGCTCGTTAATCCAGTTATTTTACCACCAACAAGCACTAAATCATCTGTCATTACATCACCAGCTTTGCTTACTTTTGTGTTGTTTACTGTATTCAACTGATTTAAGCTTACTGCTTGAGTCAGATTACTAGCTGATAATGGATAAACTGATTCTAGGTTTATTATCTTTTTTAGTGACGTGTCAATATTACCTGTCATGATACCACCAGCTTTATTTAACTTTAGATCATCAACTGCAAAAAAGCTGAATATAGCTTACTGCTTGTGGCTTGTGATAAATCAGGATAGATTAATGGATAGTTTGTTTCAAGACCAACTATTTTTTTTTTTTGTTCGACATGTTACCTGTCATAATATCACCAGATTTATTTACCTTCGAGTTATTTACCGTATCCAGTTGATTCAAGCTAACATCTTGGGTCCTGTTACCACTAGGCAACGGATAAACAATGTCCAAGTGATTACTTTTTTACCATCCATGTCAAGGTTACCTGTCATGTTATCTCCACTTTTACTAACCTTCAAACCGCTAGCTGTATTCAACTGACAGTAACTAATCGCTTGAGTTAACTCGACGTTGGCCAAAGGATAAACTGTTTCTAGATTCAATATCTTTTTGCCCGACATCTTAAACTTATGTGTCAGTCATAGATTCACCACTACGTAAAACATAAATGTCATCAATGACGGCATCACTAGAAACTGTATCTCCAATCACCGTACCAAATTTTGTGTAGTAGGTCATTCTTATTTTGTATTTTGTATTAAACTTAAGTAATGAACATTATTAACTTTGACACTGAGAACGTTATATCACACAAACATAATTACAACTTGTCTAACTGTCATTATCTTATCATTGGTCTTACCGGATCTGGTAAGACTAATCTCTTGATAAACTTGATTAACAACGGACTAAATTACGACAAGGTCTACATTTACACTGTTAACCCACAACAGGACAAATATCAGCTACTTCAAGATTACAATGACAAATTACGTAATGAATTATGAGTAATTGAAGATGTTTTCATGCTGAAAGATCCTGAACAGGTTACTCCAGTTTCTGAGTTAGATGCTACTGAAAAATAGATTGTCGTGTTCGATGATATATCGCTTGAGCATGATGAAATGCAGAAGATCAAATCGTATTTCTCTTTGTCACGTAAAAACCCTGCAGCACAATTTATCTCTCACAAGGTTTTTTCAACATTGATCGATTTATTAAACAAAACTCAGGTTTTTTTATACTGTATTCAGGATTAGATAATACCGATATTCAAAACATTGCCAGAGAGCTATGCGGTGATGTTTCAAAGGAAACGTTTCCCGAGCACAATCGAAACTCAACAGGTAGCAAGCATGATTTTTTGTTACACGACAAATTCTGTAATAATGGACCTAAAATGTTTCGTCGTAATCTCGATCAATTTTTGTCTAAGTAATATGGATGGAAAAGAAATACTGAGCAAGCTGATCAAACAGCAAAAGAAAGTAAAACTATTTAAACCGGTTACAGCTGCAATTCTAGGTGAGAAAACGGCAGATCCAACAGCTGATCCTGAAGCAATAAAAAGAATCATAGGAAAAGGATTTAAGGGATCTATTGATGAAAAGCAAGATGCTGTTATTAACAAAATTGAAATGGAGGCCGCCGATACAAAAGTTGAATTAGGAAAAATACAAGAGCAATTGAAACTAGTTGAAGAAACTGAAGAGTTAAAGTTAGCTATACCAAAAATTGAGAAAATAGGGATAAATACACTTTATGAACTGGTCAGTGAGGTCTTCAAAGACTTTAATTGATATAGTGGACCATTTCTTGAAATCTATGTTACAAAAGGGTTACTTCAATATTCTGGAGCTTTAAGGTAATGATGTGAAGGATAGTAAGGTTACGAGATTTGTTGGTGAAAAAGAGAAGCGATTTAAATGCATTTTTAGGGTCATCGTTTGATTTTTATGTGGACTTCGTCATCTCTTCAAAAAACACCTACATTACTGCAGTTTACAAGATTATACAACTAATAATTAACGGTTATTAAACTGAAATCGGTAAGAAGAAGAGAGCAAAAAATACAATGTACACTGCAAAAATAATTTATGTTCTTGATAATAATTTTAAACATTTTAGTGAAAAAGCTAAAGACGATTTAACTAGAGAAGTTCACAAGAAACTTGGATATGGATTGTATCAATCACCACTTGATGCTGTTGATCGTTTGTTGTTATTGATTTCAGCTAAGAAAGCTGGTAATACTAGTATGGAAATTGATAATACGATAGTTGAATTACTCAACTATCTCAATCAAACAATAGCCTATCCACACCAGAGTACAATATTTTGTACAATGATCTATTATAATGAACGATCCAGCTATTCTTGGTAAACTTAGTGAACAACAAAAACTGTTGAAACCTGCTTGGACAACATCTAGGTTAGGGCAGAGTGAAGTTGAGCAAGATCTCGAGACCGGTAACAACTGCCTTACTAGGTGAAAAATCATTTGAGTCCACACTTGAACCAGTACAACTAAAATCTATCAGAGAGCGAAGACTAGTTGGTGCAGTTGATAAAGCAACTGCTGTAACAGGTAAAATGAAAAATGAATTTGGTAAGTTAAGACTGATCTACAGGACATCAAAAATCGAATTGATACTGTCTTAACTGTTGATGTACCTCCTCAACTATTTGCCGAGAAACCTGATGTGAGAGGAATTATTAAGGACAGCAGTGATTATCTCGATCCAGCTGATTTGATTAATCGATATAAGTTTAATTCTGATCAGGTTAAAATTATTACGTCAGAAATACTTTCAGCAGAAGACACAAAAAAATTCGATTATTTGAGAGCGAGCTAGCTAAAAATGTAATCAGATCACTCTGCAATATCGTACATGCAAGAGATGATGAATAGGTAAAAAGTGGAATTAAAAGTTGTGTGCTATTTGATTCTCTATCAAGAGTTATTTACCGCTACAAAACAGGGGCACGTGGTTTAAATAACCCCAGTGGTATTTTTGGGTTTAAGGGTAAACCAGTTTATCTATACTACAATGAAACATTTGAGGAGCTAAGAATGAGAGCATTACAAAATCTAAGCATCAGACTCTCAAAGGAGGGTCGTGTTATTAAGATCTAATTGTCAAATGAGGAGCTAGTCAACAGATTAACATCGTTGATATCAACTGGTGGTAACACCAACGAGATAATCGAGACACTAGATCACTTGAGAAAGAATAATATGATAACAACAACAAAGTATAAAATCCTTCATCAGGATCTAGCTTGACTTTGTCAAACTATAATAATAATGAACTCAGCTACATTGCTTTTTGATTCAAAATAATCTACCGAGAACAGTTCAAAATTTTCTTTTACTTACACACCACATTTGTAACTTGATCCTAAAGTACAATATGAAATTGGATTAATATCAGCAACAATGTGGTTTTCAATATTTAACGTTAAAACAGATACCAAAGGTAACTTTCGTTATTCAGATGGAACATGGAGCATACAACGTTACTAATATTAACACGATAATAAAACAGTCTGTAACAACATCTGTTGGTGAAGCGAAAACTTTTCTCCTTGAACCGAACTATAACATTACAATCTAAGATAACGTTAAAAAATAATATCATAGTTGGTTTTTCTCTATTAACACACTAGGAACTCTACTCGGTTTTAATCGAGCTTAATATGGGTCAGCTACCGCAACATCAATAACATATAAGGGAGAGAAAGCAGTTGATATCACAGAGGTAAGTACAATCTTGATAAACTGCTCGATAGCAGAAGGATCATTTACTTCGAAAGGTAGTAGAGGACAAACAATTTACTCATATTCACCTAATGTTCCACCAGGATCACTACCGCAAATTCAACCAAGACAAATATTCTATTATCCAATCAACGTTGAGGAAAAGATAACTAGTATCAGAATAACACTGTCTGATTAATCAGGTAGAACAATAGACCTAAACAGTGAGCAAGTAACGTGTTACTTGCATTTGAGAAAAGCGGATTAATTTTGTGATTAGCAATAAATAATGAGAAACAGGAGGACCGACAGGAGGAACATAATAGGTGGTTTGGAGGAAATATCTTCACGAGTTTTATTGAAGCAATACCAGGAATAGCTCGAAAAGTAGCACCAATTGCATTTGATGCATTAAAAGCTTTCGCTACTGGAAATGTATCAGCAGCTGGAACAGCTGTTGGACAGAAGATTGCTGATAAGATAAAAGGTCAACCAACTGCTGTTGCTCAACCAGTTGCAATTCCGATGTCAATGAACACTGAGATAAGAGATGCTGTTCAAGAGCTTTCTCCGAGCAAAGAAACAGCTAATGCTATGATAAAAACAACTAAGAAACTATTATCACCAGAGGGTGGAGACTTACTAAGAAAGCTGAAACAATCAACAACTGCCATAGTCGAGAGACGAGCACCTAGATTTTAAACCTTTGATTCAATGAACCTAATCCTCATATTGTGTAATCAACAAAATAAATGTCAACAAGAGATTACCTTGACTTTTGGAAAATAGTTGATTTTGATGATTCAACAACACAGTTCGAATACATCAAATATCTCAACGATAACTCAAATAGTCCTAATCAGGCTGGTCAGAGAATAATTAATACACGTGATGAGAACATTTATCTCTTACCACATGAGGCGCTTTTAGAGAAAAGAGGATACGTTGAACAAACAGCAGTATCACCAGCATTACCAGTAGCACATGCTGCTGGGGCGTTAATCACATTACAAAATAATGGTTGAAATATTTACAAGAGTTCTCGTTATCATATAGCTAATCAAACAATAGAAGATATTTCTGAGTAACTTCCAAAAGCTATCACAGCATTAAATTTAGTTTCGTTTAGTGATAATTACTCAAAAAGTTCGGCAACTAAAATGTTTTTAGTTTAAAGACAGTAGTAATGGTGGGACTGAATCTGATGTATTTGTCCCAGCTAATGATGTAATTGTTTCTGGTGCTGATGCTGCTGCTAACTCTGATCTAGTGAGTGCTAGACTTTGAATAATAAATCCTCAAGTTGGTATCGATGCACCAGCTGCTGATGCTATTGCTGATGCAGTGAGGGTAACTCCACAGCACTCTGTACTAGATTGAGAGTTACTTCACCAGGTGCAGCAGCTGACGGAACAGCAATGCTCGGAAAATTGAATGAGATAATACTATTTCGATTAAGAAAAAAATGTTTTGTACATGACCTTTTTTGCGAAAAGAAGAGCCTTTACTAATGGTGGTGCTACTGTGGCAATGTTACTGCCACTATCATCGATATTTGGGTTTTGTCGTGATGTTATTACTGTGTTTAAAGGGTTTAAACATACAATAATTTTTAATCGCGCTGAACCAAACGATTATATGCCCAGTAGCAGAACCAAACAAACAAACACAAAATAAAATGTTATTTCAGAATTCCAATCTCGTTAGAATTTACACAGCGATCAATTCGAGAAGGTACCCTGAAAGAGAACTAAAATGTGATTTTAGGCCAGAAATACTAAATGTTTCACAAGCTTATACAATGTTGCTTGAATCGATGCAAAAGTATCAGGATGCTGGTGATGGAGCACAATTATCGCTCGATGGGTTTGCGACTAATTACCCAATCGTTCATTTTGATGTTAGCAAATATAATGAACGAACATCAAATTCACCAGCTGAGATAGAAATAATTTTACATTACATAATAACTCCGGTGCTGATTTTGGTGCTTATGCGCTTATTACATAAGATAGATATATTATACTTGACGCAATGAAAGGAAAGATGACGATTCAGATTTAAATAATTTTATCGAGTAATTAATAATAAAATGGTTTATTCAAGAGCTGATGTTAATTTGAGCGATGGTCAAATGAGAAAGCTATGTAGAGCAGTATCATCACGAGAAGCTGTTTCACAACGGATTAACCCAGGATCAACAAAAGGTTCATAAACAACATTACTACTAACTAAAAACCAAAATAACAAAATGTCAAAAGGATCACCATTTATCTTGAATCTACCTGCGTCACAGATTATGGAAATGACCAAGACAGTTGGTTTCTTCGGTCCTGTTATAGCAAAGTTTATTAAAAAAACTAGCTCCAAAAATATTACCCATGCTTGGTGTTACGTGTAGGCTTATACAATAATAACAAGAGAAAAGAGTGAAGTCAACAAGCTTTGTATATTTTAACAAAATAATTTATTTCCCTAGAAAACAATGTACAAATTGGAAATAGGACTTAACGGTTTGTGAATATAATCCAAAATTTAATCCTAAGATTGAAAAATACAAGTCCTATCACGAAACAGTTCTAATAAAATCCAAGTTCGAATCTCGATGAAATTCCAATATGGAGACGATGACGTCAGAAGAGTGGTGGTAACAGATCCTCGATTGAATCATAGTTTATGTTTCCGTATAACTCCAGAATAAATCTCCACTGAATTTCTCTCTCCCAGAACTTTTTATAAAAAAGTACACTCGTTTGGTTTTCTAGAGAATAAGTTATTAAATTCCAAAAACAAATGAACTTCAAAAACAATCTGGCTTCAACAATTGAAACCTCTCGAGCCCTCAAGGTTTATAATACAACTGAATAAATTTAATACCAATTGGCTGTTTTAAGCCTCGATTTTAGGTCACATGGTAATCCATGTGATAGGCTGCGCGATTTACTAATTTGAACATCGCAATAATATAAAATGCCATTTGTCACGTATGCAAGAATAGCCCTATCTAAGTACCAAATTCTTACACTGAAAATATATAAAATAGAAAGGCTGTTTACAATCCAGTTAATACGTGAGCCGAAATGACCTTGGAAATAACCAATCGTTTTCACTCGATGTTTGCAAAACCGCGCACCAGGGTGAACTAAAAATAATGCTAAAGTAACACCTTTTGCGTTCTATACAAACAGAATTTACTTGAAAAATATCGAATCCCGTGAAAATAATCATTACAATAAAATGTAATGAAACAAAAATAAAATAAAAAAGAATTTCAAAACTAACACACAAGCAATTTAATTACATATACATAACATTGGAACACTATGTATCGCTGCTGCATCAGGAGCAATATCAGGAGCAACAAAGAACTCTGTATCAGGAGATGAAGTCTACCGTGACAGACCGCTCAGGCAGCTAGGACCAGTTGGGTCAATGATTTATGGAATTGCTCGGATGAAAATGAACAAAGCTATTGCTGGTACAGGAATCGAGAAAATTTTGTATAATCTAGTTGAATAATGCCAAAGAGAACGAAGAAGACAAAGAAACCCAAAGCTAAAGAGTCAACTACTAAAAATAGATGAGGTCGATGAAGGGAGGATTGATCTGACCTCTTCTGGCTGGGATAGCTGGCATTCTACTGCCCTACCTGTTGGGTACAGGACGAGGTCTAACTCTGCCTGGGACACGAAGAATGTGAAACCATTAACCAATTTTGATATTGAAAACAAGCTGAGCGGGATTAAAGGTTTCATCGGAGTATTAAGCAAGGATCAATTGCCACGAAAAAGACAAGCTGGCTCGTATTGTGTTATTAATACTCAAGATTATGACGATGGATCTGGTACACATTGGTAGCATTGTACAATAAAAACTACTTCGATTCATTCGGTTTACCACCTAGTGATGAGATTAAAGATTATGTTAAAGGCACCATCAATTACTCGTCGAATCAACTACAACCAATTGGAACAGCAGTAGCTGCGTTATCTTTATTGAGGACATGAGCTAAGGACCAACAACTGCAAGATTCTCAGATTTTGTAGTTAAATTTTACCCAGTACCGTCAATTAACAATGATCGTATCGCAATTTTATCTAAACTGTGAATATAACAATGTTAACGTATTGTTTGAAATGTAAAAAACCAACGGATAATGTTGACCCAGAGGAAGCAACAACGAAAAATGGACGTAGAATGATGAGGAGCACCCGTAAATAATGTATTAAGAGGAAGAGAGTTTTTGTTGAGAAATAATACTATCACCATCAATTGTTGGACAAGCAGAGGACATGGCAATGTAAAACAATAATAATGGTAGAATAATGAGTTGCAACTTCAATGTTGATTATCATCTAGCCAACGAAGATAACAAGATAGTTATTTACTGTAAAAAAAAATGTAAACACAGAGAAATAGTTGGATAAACGTATCGACTAGCACCAATCATCGAAAAGATAACTGGTCGCAAGATTGACGTTCACAATTTTATAGGCAAATTGTTTAAACCCAAAGGTGGTTGGACGCAATCGAAACACAAATACACCGTACCGTGGAATCCATTGGGTCAACAACTCAACGAGAATGATCAACCACACTGGGACAAGAACCTTACCATCAAGTTGATGCAATAGAAATGAAACATGACATTTGCTACTGAGATAATCCAGATGATAAAGGCGTTTGTAATAAGGTTATATTAAACGAGTTGTCAGCGATGAAACCAAGTGAAATAAGAGAAAGCATTGATCGACGAGTCGTACAAGGTATCATAGGAACTAAACATAAACCTCGCATTAGGTTTGAACAATTAGCAAGAGAGCTTCACAAACAAAACAAAAATTTCTACAAATAAAGGTCGTTGCGAACGCAGTAGATAATATCTGGGCTGCTGATCTAACTGATATGGCACAACTAGTTGACTACAGTCAAGACCATAAATATTTGTTGAATATCGTTGATGTCTTTAGCAGATTTGGATTGATTTAGTATACCAGTTAAAAATAAAATGAGTAGTACAATGATATCTGCCTTTCATGACGTAATGAAAAAGTTGAGCAGCCTGGTAAGTTGTGGACTGACAACGGTGTCGAGTTCTTCAACAAACAATTTGAGGATTTTCTTGGCAGGCATAACATTGTGAAGTACACGACAGGTAATGAGGGTAAGAGATTCAACAGAACATAGAAAGAGAAACTTTACAGAGAGATGACGGCTAATAACACGAACAATTACGTTGATACACTACAGAATATCGTTGACAAATACAACAACACTAAACATAAATCAATCAAAATGACACCAATTGAAGCTATAGCGAATCCAATGGTAGCCAGCAAGAATCAGTTCGAGCAGCATCAGCAAGACCTGGACATGATATCGAGAACGAGTAAATTCAACGAACACGACAGAGTTAGAATCTCGATCGTAAAAAATGTTATTGATAAAGAATATGAGAAAGCTGGACAGCGGAGGTATTTGTTGTTGATAAAGTACTATCAACTTTCCCAGTAACGTACAAACAAAAAAGATCTTAATGGTGAGGACATTACAAAGTCATTCTATGAGCAAGAGCTACAGCGGACGAAAGAGGTTTTTGTTATTGAGAAAGTATTGATGAAACTTGGCGAAAGAAGCTTAGTCAGGTGGAGAGGATGACTTGACAAGTTTAATAGTTGGGTTTTAACTAGCACGATAAAGAAATTGACCTGAAGGTAATATTCGACCAATATCGATTTACATTGCACCGGTCTTCAAAGTGTTATTATCTCCATTTTTCTATGCTCGGTGATCACGTTTTGTTGTTGCATCATTGTGAATATCTTTGAGAAAATGTAATCAAATGTGATGTTCTTCAATCTACCCTGAATTGTAATGTTCATGAACAATCGCATCACAGTATCAAGAAACTCCTTTTCATTTAAGGTCAAATAGAATTTTTTAAAACATTTTGCTATGTGATATTTTGGCGTCATACTGGTTCTTTGGTCGTTGATAAATAACGTGATCATTATCAACTATTTCACCATGTTCTGGTATGTATTGTGGTTCTTCATCAACAACAACTGGTGTTAGTTGTTCTGTTATGACAGGTGTTTTACTTGCTTTATCGAACATTTTGTACGAACAAGAGATAAAGCTAGCTAAGCTCATTGTATATAACTAAAGCTTATTTTAACATGACCGAAGTTGTTGTTTTTTTGAGTGAGCTGATTTTCTTAAGCCATCACATACAAACTTGATTGATTTAGTGTCAATACCAGAAAATTTACCAGCAACAAATATCGATTTAAATTTTTATCTGTTCGTTTGTTTCAGTATTTATCTAGAAAACCGGTGTAGCTTTTTATTCTAGATTATCCCGTGTTTCCTCTTAAGTTATTCTCACTTGGGGTCACAGCAACGAGATTAAAGATTCGATTATCAGTCTTAATGCTATTGAGATGGTCAATAACAAATCCATCTGGAATTGCACCATTAAACGTCTGGTATATAAATCTATGGGAAAGATAATCTCTTCTAACTATATAAGGTCCAAATAAACCAATTTTTAAATATCCAACGTTAGTGATCGATCCTATTGCTTTCTTCAGTCTCTTGTTTCTTATCATTCCATCCCCGTTTGATTCACACTTATCATACAGTGGATGAGATTTATACTCATCCTCCAAAGACAAATTGTCAATGTTACTGTTCTTCTTGTTTCCATCGACGTGATATACACGTTTTTCTTCAGGCACAGGACCGTTGAAAACCCCATAAATAAACCTGCAGAGTAGCATTTCAACAAATTGTTCTTGCTCATTTCCTCTGATCATTACGATATATCCGTACGGAGTAGTTCGACCAAACGTTTTCTTCGTTTTGATATTAATTATTTGTCCTTGCTGGTTGCCAGCATAGAGCAAATACTTGTAGTGCTAATAGTATACCTCAACATCTTCAAAGTCGCTATCGTCAACCTGCTCAGTTTTAATAATCTTTGGCGACATTTCCTATATAAAACCCCAAGTCTCTAATAGGACAATTTTGATCGTCCTCTTAGAGAATAGCTAAATCATGTAGATTATGTTCAGGAACATCGTTGATATTATTCCTGTTAACACGATCACCCGAGACGAAAAGATATGAAAGATAAAAAAGCTGTATCTCAATCTGACGAAAGAAAAATATGGAGCAGTAAGATCTAACGCTGATGTTTATAACATTACTAAATGAATTCGAGATATCATCAATGCATTACCAACTGGGCCTCAAGGAACTAAGTTTGCCGATAAATTTAATAAACTGATTGATATAACAAGAATCACATGATCACAGTTAGCCCGAGGTCTAATGGAATAGTATTTCAATCTGTCAAGAAAAGTTTAATGCTTACCCGAGAACAAACGCTGATATGATCAGACTGAGTAATGATATTAAGCATCATCAACAACGAAAACTACAGCAACAAAAGATAAATAAACTGGAGCATGAGATAAAGAAACAGCGTGTTCAACTGAGAGAAAATAGACGAAGACAAATTACTGCAGGAGAGACTGAATCAGCTTTTCTTGGATTCGATAAATCATTCATGATCGACAATCAAAAAGTACTGGCTGATGGATTTGAGCAGCATGATATTCTGAATCTGATAAGGCCAATCGTCGATGTTGAAGTAAAGAAGACTAGGTGGTATCAAGTTGATCATTGGTGTTAACGCTCTGATGAAAAGACAGGTTGGTGAGGAAATGAGGAGATAACTCCGTGGTTGACAATTTCGGTTTTCCTCGAGTAATAACGTTGCTGAGTTAGCTGATCACCTGTATCAAGAGATAATGAATAAGATAGAGGCCTATCAACAAAGTGGTTCAGCATGGATCTTCGAGAAATTTAATAAGATAACGTTCCAGACCAAAAAAAAGAACAGCACCACTAACAGGGTCGTCTTACGTGAAGTTACCTCAGTTTATCCGAAAACTAAAATCGTGTTTGAATATCACAAATAATGATGATTATTGCTTCCTCTGGTGCGTTTTAGATAATCTTTATGCCGCAGATTGCCCCAATCCGGAGCGTGTTAGCAAATACAGAGATCACATTAACAAAGTAAACATTCAGTAGTCTGCAGTTTCCACTAGGTGAACGAGATATGCTGAAGTTTAAAAAAACTGAATCCTGATATTACAACCAATGTATTTGGTGTTTAGGAGAAAGCTGACTGAGAGAGAAAATTTGTCGTTTGCCAAGATTGATCAATACGGATGCTAATAATAAAACGATTAATCTATTTTTGTACAATAACCATTATCTTCTGATCAAAAATTTCTCTAGATTGGTCAGCATGCAGTATAATCAGCATAAGACAGCTAAGTACTTCTGCTTCAAGTGTTTTTGCAAGGATTTCAGCCTAGTGAGATGCTAGACAAGCATAACAAGAACTTGCTGATGTTTTGAAAAATTCAGAGTGGTATGCCAAAAGTATCATGAGCTTGATCCAGCGTGGTATATTTCATCACTAACACTCAGTTGGGATGCGTGTCTCAAAATGAGTAAGATAAAATTGGATTCGTTCACTGATCCTGATACGTTCATGTTCATCGAGCCTGGGATATGTGGTGTTATCAGTGTTATCACGAAGAAAATGGCTGAAGCGAACAATAAATATTTACCAAAATATAATAACAATAAACTGTCGGAGTAGATGATCAACATTTATACATATAATCTTTATGATTACGCTGTGTGGCAAATGCTACCTACTGGTGCATTTAGTTGGTTAAGCGGAGCGCAATATGAGAAAGAAATCGGTAAAGTAGATGATAACGTTGGCTACTTCGTTGAAGTCGACATTGTTTATCCTAAGAAACTACACGATCTTCATAATGATTATCTATTTTGCGCAGAAACATTGTTGATAAGCGACGACATGTTGAGTAAAGAACAGCGAGCGATGAAACTTAAATTAGGTCTTGATGCTATCAAAGCTAAGTACCGAATTTGATGAACAAGAAAAACTATGTGATCCATCAAGTAGCATTCAAACAAGCAGTTGATCATGGGTTAATCGTGAAAAAAGCCCACAGAGCAATCAAATTCAGACAAGAACGATGGATGTCGTGACACATAAATTTCAATATGGAACAGAAAAAGCTGCCAAATACAAATTTCGAGAATGATTGTTTCAAGTCAATGAACAGTGCAGCATTTGGCAAAACAATGGAAAATATCAGAAAGCGAGTTAACAATGAAATAGTGAACAGCGCTGAACGTAGAAATAAATTAGTGTCAAGTGATTCGTTTGTGAGCATGAATATATTTGGTGAGAACCTAGTTGCGATACAACGAAAAAGTCTAGTCTAGTTCTTTCACACGAGAGCCGAGGGGGTGAGGGAGAATTCCCCTTTTTATTACTACTTTTTTATTTACTGACCGGTAAAGACTCTGCAAGTTTCTTATGTGAGCACGAGCCCACACTCACATCTGCCTTCTCGATTGATCTTGCACAATCCTTGGTTGGCCGGAAACTACTAATAGGATTTCCCCAAAATAAAGAAGTCTGCGTACAGGACCTAAAGGATGTGGATAGTATATCGCGCCAGACATTGTTAGAATTTCCTCAACGATTAAAGTTAATCTGATCTGTGACGCCATCAGTGGCAGGTATCATGCCTCAGAAACGACGGTGCAACCGTCGCATGGTTTTACATATATACCAAAATATAATATATATGTATATATTCAGACTGAGGCCCTGGGTGATCTTGTGTCAATTACTCAGATGCAAGTGTATCTTCTTTGAAACAATCCCTGGTCGACAGACCTTCGTTTCACACTTGTCGATCCATGATGGGCACACGTTAGACCTTTCCAGTGAGGCTTTGACTATACAATTGTACATTAGAGATCGACCTGATATTTAATAAAAAGACTGTCGTACGTGGACGTGTAATTTCCGTGCGTGTGATCAGAATGATTAACCCGTTTACGCGACACATTACAGAACTGGTTTCGGTGATGTTGTCCAGGGATGGTTCACATGAGCACCAAAGTTGCTTGAGGTCTTGGTTTCGCGCGCTACACCGACTAGATTGCAATGCATGTGAGTTGTTGATAGCATCAAAAGCACCTCTGCGGATCCGTTGAAAAATCTTTGATCGTAAGTGGTTCAATCCAATCGAGACAACGACGATGAGTTACTCGGGCACCGGTTACACTTCCATCGACAGCAATAATATCAGCTCCTTTTAGCAAATTCGTGACTGAAGCCGCTCAGTAACGTCGGTCTGATTCAGTTATTGCAAATATGGCAGTGTGGGTGAGGGGGATGATTATGATTATCTCGCACAATATAATAGACGACACCATAATGCATAAACGATGATTCAATTCAAAGATGTATCCAATCCTGTGTTTGTCATAGACTAACATGTGTTCTAAGATCAAATCATGCAAATTTATCAATATTATGCATACAAGGCTAGGACGAAAGACGCGCAAGGGCCAATAGAATTTAAGGTTCATGATATATCTCGGTGTTTACTTAAGTGAGCGGCATTCTTAGAAGTCTAAGGAAAGCTTGTACAAGTCAACAACGTCGCATATGGCGCTAACGACAAACTTCGGAATTGTCAACAACGACATCGCGGTGTCGTTCTGAATCACACGATATATTATCGAAGCAGTTCTCGACAACGCTACATATTTCCGACTCGGCTGTTATAGTGATGATTATGCAAGGTCCATCCATGATGTTTGTCAAAGACAAGCGAATGCCCTGACCATATAAAATACATCATAATCTCAGGAGATGCCGTTACCGTAGGCAATAATAATTTTAACGGCGAATTTGCTCAGTGTCGAGCCCAGTTTAGCCCACTAGGTGATTTTCCCCGCACGATTCCACTCAAGCAATTTTTTTGGCGGAAAAAGTCTTAATGTGATTTTGGGTGCCAAACACACAGTCACGTTAAACAGAAAAGGGGACGCCAACGATGCAATTTGGCGTGATGGTGCCCTTGTCGAGGATGAAAATGTGTTATCCAAAATTTACACTTTGCTTGCCATGAATGAGTCCATCAATGGCCACCTATGCACATTTGACATCAATTATGGAACCTGGTGGAACATGTATGGTTTCATGTCTCACGATGACAACATATTCAACACAAAGCATCCGATGACAACCTCATTTCAAAGCACCAGCTGGAAGGTATATTGATATTTGCAAACCTAGCAGTAGGTGAAGTCTCGCTGAGGCTAAACTATCACCAAGAACCCACGGAAAACATTTTGCTTAATTTTAACATAAATCAAGTCAATCGTGTCCATAATCAGTTCTTGAAATATCTGGACCGAGACCAAAATGTTGACAGGCTTGCAAATTTTCCAGCATGATTTCACTCATTTGTATCAATTTATTACTTTTTTTCTCGAGCATCTTGGCCTGGTTAAACAGCCCGTGGTGGATATGGGCTTTAAAGCATATGTGGGAGAAAACGTCTTGAAGGTCCGTTTGTTGCTGTGATCCTCTCCGATAAGTTAACTGGGATTGTCCCCATTGTCGCTAACCCAAACACAACTTTATTAGCGTTATGCTGCCACACAAAAGAACACCTCAATACCATTAAAGTTATTCAAGCCAGAGGTGGTATATATACAAAAACATTGCAATATTTCTATTCCTCGTGGGCATTCAAGCTTTGTTGGCCCTTGAGGCTACCCCGGTTCCAAAGCGGTACCGTTAATGGCCGTCGAAACTGCATCTGGATTGCTCATAAAAAAGACGTACGGGTGACGTCTAGCGTCTAGCGCAGACACTCGTGGACGCATAAAAAAGGAAACGTTCTTCAATTATCCAGTCAGAGCCAATGGTTCCTTAGCGATTCTGGTCTTCAGTTGTGGCCTCGCTGTTGACAAATTTTGATTGACTGACGATAACTAAGTCAGTCATGCATTTCCGAGGTGTCTTTAAGCGTGATGAACTTTCATCGTTGATTCCACGCCCGCGAGAAAACGGCATCATCAACTAGAATGTTGATAACAGGACGCAAGACATATTAGATTGTATACATAGTAGCATCTCGACATCCTTTATATTTTGATTCGTACGAGCTTGCACCGCCACGTGAAGGTGTTGATTATGTACATGGTGGAAACGGACTTTATAGACGATGACCGCTATTTTATTCAATGCCACCGTTGCAAACTCGGCTGAACTGACCAGTATGTGGATATCTTGTTGATGAAACACTGCATACACTTGAGAGTTGAACATTACAATGGCTTTTTGAATTGACATTCTCCCTTCTTAGAAACTAACTAATATTATACGAATGCCTATTGATATTTACGGACGTCGTTATAAAGCCGCGAGGTGCTCTCGCAAATAACCTGGTAGAAATCAACAAGAACCAGGCAATCAGAGTCTTAGCGTTGTCGGTTGCGTCTATCGAAGACCACATCGACAAAAACACGGTATCGAAAGTTAAAAAGTCTTGCAGTGAAATGAGTGGAGACTTTATTATGAATGAAAATTGTATTCAATGTATATAAGAGTCCATTGATGATGGTTATGCCTCAACAAACGACTACGTGATGTGTACATTGCAGAGTTGCCTTCACCATCACGCCTAGTAACTGCACAGAGACATAACGACAACAAATGAGTCACTGAGGGAGTAACACCAAGCTAATACCCAACAAGTTAGTTAGAAGGACTCAGCATCATTCCATTTCTGGTGTTTGTGTTTAAGATTAGATTTATCAGTACATATCAGTGGTGGATTTTGAACGCGGTGATGATGTTACGGGATTTGAGGAAGGGGTGTTTGACCGACTGTCTGGTGATGTCAACATCAATGGTGATTTTCTGCGACTTGTCGTCAAAGATCTGCTTCAAAGAGTCGATACCAAAACCTCATAGACACTTAAATACAATCATGTTGCGGGTCAAATAGAAATCAACCGGTGGGACCACCCTAAAATACCAATACCAACTCGAAAGCATCTTGGAATCATTGCATTAGCACGTAAAAATGGCTGGTCGTTAAATACATAGTCAGGCATGAAAACACTGAAATTGTTACTACAACGATGAAGTGGAATTAACCCGTTGCATTCCCTGTCGAGAATGTTGAACAACATTGACTCACATAAGAAGAGAAAAATCTCGAAGGATGTTTAACAAAGGCGCACATGTCAGTGTAATAGTTCTTGGGGGAAAACGAGAAGGATCTTTCTTTGACATCATTCAATGGCGCATAAATATAGCTCTAAGTGAACGTGGTACTTAGGCCCCTTCAACGCATAATCGCCTCAGACCTAAATATTCCCCAAGTGGATATTTTCTTTGATAGCATGATAATTGTATCGATCAAATATGTAACTGGATATAATTGCGCACGCACGCACGCGCGCGCGTGTGTGTGTGTGTCTGTGTGTTGCACCTGAAGAAGGCGGGCTTGTCGAGCACTTATACTTCGCGATCACATTATTAACAGAATAACTATAATAAACAGCTCGGAGATGAAATCACCAAGTGAACTGCGGTGCTCACAAATTATAATCGCGTGTGTGTTACCGTGGATGGGATTTGCTTTTGATGTGGTGGGATTTTCAAAGTTCAAAAGGTACATGGGGGTCATACGAGAATTCCTATGTTAAATCGGTTCAAACGTTTAACATGCGAATGACATTTGAGGGTCAACAGTATTTATAGGGTCAGAGGTATTTATAGGGTCAAAAGTGTTTATGGAGTCAACATAAACAAACAGAGAACAAAAAGAGACAGTACTTATCCACACAAAAACAAACAATTTCTCTGACTGGAGATTAAAACAGAGACAATACTTATACAACACAAAGACAAAAAATAGTTTCGGCAACAGTAGAAGAATATATCTTTTCTAGCCAAATGAGTGGCCCTGAAAAGGGCCGTCGGGGCTTCTTAGATTAACATACAGAGCATCGTACTGGTCTTCATCTCTTCCTTAAACTTCGTCCCACAGCTGGATCGTACATCAAGACTCTTTTCAGACAGCCTTGCTTCTAAACATAAATCCTCTCTTAAAAATAGATGTATCTGTAATCTTCGTGATAGACCATGATGAGTTCACATACAGTGGGTTGTCCGAGCTGAACAGCATCGCAGAATTTAGGGTAGGCGACTAAACGTTGGTTCACATCTTGTCATGAGCACAATTGAATCCATGATTCCATTCATTTAATTGGAGTCGTATATCGCCCATGGGTATGTACGACTAGTTGCTTGCTCGCATTTGCGGGCTACCTAATTTGTGAGTTTAACCGCTATTTTCATGCCGCCAGAGCAAGCCACTGAAAGTAGAGGCGCCCTGATTGCTCCCACACGTGCTCCTTCTCTTTCCAAATAAATGCCCCTAGATTCCTATGTTGGAGGACGGTCCCTAATCAACCGCCAAACATCTGATAGTCACATCCAATTAAAATGTTCCTGAGTTGTGAATTTTCCTAGTATATATTAGTTATTTTTCGTGTGCTGTGTGTACTTGTCTTTCTGCAAGATTTGCCGAATCGACTTCGCTTACAGCAGCGTTTGATTTTTGCGATCACATCTTGGTCGTTACAATGTCATGAGTTGTAACAGAACTAATCGGGATCCTTTCAGGTCTAATCAAGTTTTCGTGTATATATATATATATATATATATATATATATATATATATATATATATATATATATATATATATATATATATATATATATATATTAACTGCATTAATGAGCTCATTACCATTAGACAGAAGAAAAGAGTGAAGTCAACAAGCTTTGTATATTTTAACAAAATAATTTATTTCCTTAGAAAACAATGTAAAAATTGGTAAATAGGACTTACGGTTTGTGAATATAATCCAAAATTTAATCCTAAGAATGAAAAATACAAGTCCTATCACTAAATAGTTCTATTAGAATCCAGGTTCGAATCTCGACAACGTACCAAAATGGAAGGCGATGACGTCAGATGTGGTCCTTGTATAAAATAACAATTCCTCAATTGAATCACAGGTTATGTTTCCGAATAATTTCAGAATAAATTTCCACTGAATTTCTTTCTCCCAGAATTTATAAAACAGTACACTAGTTTGGTTTTCTAAAGAATAAATTATTTAAATTCCAAACACAAATGAATTTCAAAAACAATCTGGTAACCTATCCGGCCTTCTAGCTATCAGGAATACAACTGACTGACGAGCGCTCAGAAAGGGTTATATATCCACCTTAATTGTCATCTCGTTCTCGCGAGACAGACTACTTGATCTAATAACACTTGAAATACGTCATTTGCCAATTTGCACGTAGCTCTATCTAAGAACTAGACTATCACTCTAAAATAAATTTAAAAATAACACATTGTTTATCCAGATTAACACGTAGGCCGAAAAGGACCTTGTAAACAGCCAATCGTATTCGCTTAGCGATTACACTACCGCGGACCAAGGTAAACTAAAAATATTATTAATGGTTTACGTCTTAGATAAACAGAATGACTGATAAAGAATTTCGAATCCCCTGAAATAATCATTACAATAAAATGTAATGAACAAAAATAAAATCAAAAAGAATTTTAAAACTAACACACAAGCAATTTAATTGCATATACGTAACACTTCCTCCCATAAAGAAAAAAAGAAAGATTTCTATACTAAAGCTTTCTTTTTACCATATGTACATTATACATGAGGTAAACAAAATTACATAAGAAAATTCTTATGAATTATATAAAGTGTATATGAAATAATATTTCTATACACGGGAAAGTGCATCTGCAATCAAATTGTCTTTTCCTTTGATGTGCCTGATGTTGAGATCATACTCTTGCAAAAACAAACTCCACCTTAATAATCTTTGACTTTTAGTTTTCATCTTGTCGATAAAAGTAAGGGGGTTGTCATCACTATACTCAACAACCGGAGAAGGAGCCGAGCTAATGTAAACTTCAAAATGCTGTAATGCCAATATTAAAGCCAAATATTCCTTCTCGATTGTTGAGTAATTTCTTTGGTGCTTATTTAATTTCTTAGAGAAATAGCACACTGGGTGATCAATACCATTTCTGTCTTCTTGAATCAATACTGCTCCAACCCCAACATCACTTGCATCCACAGAAAATTTAAAAGACTGATTGAAATTTGGAGCTGTTATAATCGACGCACTTTTGAGTATGCTTTTAATCTATCGAAAGCTTCCTGACATTTTTCGGTCGAGAGAAACTTCTTTCTCTTACTTAACAAATTTGTCAGAGGTTCAGCAATATTGGAAAAATTGGAATAAAACTTTCGATAGTATCCGGCCAAACCCAAAAATCGTATCAGTTGCTTTTGACTGACAGGCACAGGAAAATCAGAGATAGCCTTCACCTTAGCATCAATAGGTTTAACTTGACCATGTCCCACAATATGTTCTAGAAAAGTTATACAAGCATGGCAGAACTCACTTTTAGATAAATTGATTGTCAAATTAGCATCAGTGAGTCTTTCAAAGAATTTCCGAATCGTTGCTAGATGTCCTTTCTAGGTGTCGTTGTGGATGATGACATCATCAATGTAAGCATCAGAATTATCTAGACCGGAAGTAATCATATTCATCAAGCGTTGAAACGTATTTGGAGAACCCTTCATCCCAAACGGCATTATTTTATATTGATAGAGTCCATCTGGAGTCACAAACGCCGAAATTTCTTTCGCTCTTTCCGTAAGTGGAATTTGCCAAAATCCTTTCAGAAGGTCAAATTTGGTGACGTACTTGGCATTTCCAATTTTATCAATACAATCATCGATCCTTGGTAATGGAAATGTATCTGTTTTTGTCACGCTGTTAGTAGTATACATATATGATGATCCTAATCCAAAATGGGATTCTAGACCAGAAACTCCCACCCCCTACCAAAAATTGGAAAGATGATCCCAGACCAATAGATTTTTTCATATTAAACAAATGAAATATTATATATAAAATGTCCTTCTGTCATTCAATCCGACATGTTGGATTTGATCTGACAAACAAATTTTGTAAGAGATTTAATTCAATCAAATCAGTCTCAAGCTATACTGGTATAAAACCTAAAATAATAAGTGATTGTATTAAAAAAGTTGGATATCATATATCACCAAAATATGGATCAATATGGTTATTCGCGACTGAAAATGATAAGAGAATAAGAGGTTGGGCAGATGATGTGATGACGTTTATTGACAATATGGTTGATATTTTATTTGATAATGATATTTCTAAACCTTCAGTGTACGTAGGCAAGGTTCCTATCTCCGAGACCCCTCCAAAACTTTCCATGTTTTATCAAAAATATGTTAGAAAAATATTTTTACTTACCTTGTTTATAAAATCCTATAACAGAATGGCTGTGAAGAAAATTCTAACTGCTTTTTATATTATTATTCTGGAAAAATATATCGCAAATAACCTTGATTCCAGTAGGCGTTTAGGAAAATCCGTTACAAATTACCTATTTTTAACCTTGATTCGTGTAGGCGTTTAGTAAAATCCATTACAAATATCTTTGACCTTGATTCCAGTAGGCGTTTAGGAAAATCCATTACAAATGACCTGATTTTGGCGTTATATTTTAGGAAAATCCATTAGAAATTCCCTATTTTTCAAAATGATTACATGATCTAGTATTATAGAAATTCCGTGTGGGCATGCAATCTGATTGATTTTTATTCACAGCAATGGCAAATGTTCATTCTTAGTGGGCTAACAAAGGAAACAGTGCTCAGATATAGACTGCAATTTATTTTTCATCAACCAAAGTATTTTATCATTTACTCGTACATGAAAACATTGTTTTAATATATTTTCACAGAATATTAAGTAGTATGTGAATGAGGATTTGAGACACTTTTATCTGTTTCCATGGATCAAACATTTTATTGTGAAAAAATGATTAACAGGTAAGTGAAAACATGATTTTTTTCATATCTGCTGACTCTCATTGGTAGAATATCTGTTAACATACTGTCAATAAGACGGAACTCGCGTATTAAATCGTCCATATCATATTTTATACCACGCAAATAAGATCGTATTTGATCAAGTAATTTTTTATCGGTGATGCTTGCTGTTTTACAAGCGTTTTTTTTTAGTTGCAAGACGAGGCACAATTTTTTTACACGCTGTTCCAAGAGAAACACCAACGCCGGATATTATTAACAAAAACGGGTTTAATGATGCTCCACTTGAAATTATACCAGAGCTAGTCATTAACAATGGCAAATATGATATCACTCGAAGTATTCTGTTATATTATTTGTAACATTTTTTCAAGCACCAAAGTTTTTTTATCATAATATCTGTAATATTTGACTAGCGCGTCAACATCTTGTTTTGGAATTTCTTCAGAAATGTGATTGAAATCAACTATATATTTTTTTTCATTATATAACATATGTTTACAGATTCTATACAATAGTGCCAGTCCATGGGTTTGATTTATTATAATTAACTTAATCGAGGTTTTTCAGCGACAAATTCCAGACACCACCAGTAAGACGTTGCGGTTACAAATTTTTTTATCAGATGGTGTCAGTAGAAATATTTCTTCGGCATCTTTATTTAATATAATAGATACAGTTCCAGAAAAACTATCGATTGAATGACGCCATAGATATGTGGTGAATATACTAAATTTTGCACCGCTAAATATGGACAGCCTATATACACCAGTGACTTCCGCGGTATGTTTGATAGTGTTATTTTGCGGTGTCCATATTGCTGATCCTGATGCTACTGTGTATACCACATTGATGATCTGCTTGTGCGGAATTTTAGTAAGTAACTCTGTTACTAGATTTGTTTTTTCAATGATATTAGGAATTCCGCTAACAATATCGTTTAGTTTTATGTTAATTTCAGCAAGTTTAATATCTACAACCGCTGGATTTCCAAAAAATTCATTAATAGATTTGTTTATATTTCTACGAAAATTCAAGAATGTTTGTATGTGATTGGAAAAATCAGTTCTAAATGCGTTAATTCCATCGTTTATTAGAATATTAATATCGTCGACGTATTTTTTTGTTACAGCGTCAAAATCTAATTCTGGTGTTCTGAGATCATTAATCCCATTATTAATCATATTGAGAAATGCACGCATTATACCACCGCGCACTAACACATACTTAGATTCTTGATCGTCGACATTTTTTTTGTTGCTGCGTCTGATTCTGCAGCTGGGTCTCCAAGGTATGTAATTTTATTTTTGTTCATGATAATAATACCTGTAACTATCCCACCTATTTTATCAAGTTTATTATCATCAACATATTTCAACTGTAAATAACTTACCGCTTGAGTTTGATTTAAGTTTGCTGGTGGATACCTGGTCTCCAAATTTATAGGTTTTTTTCCTGACATATAAGTTACCGCTTAAAGTTCCACCAGATTTATCTAGTTTATTATTGTCGACTAATTTAAGTTATGCATAACTAACAGCTTGTGTATTAAAGACATTTATTGGCGGATAATCTGTTTCTAAATCTAGTACTCGTTGATTTGACATAAACAAGTTTCCCGTCATTGTGTCGCCGGATTTTTTTAGATAGCCTGATAAATCAACCTTACCGTCTGTTACTGTTGTACTTTCAGCCGATGAATCTCCTACTAATGTTCCAAATTTTGTATAATAGCTCATTATTTATTTATCGTTTGACAATTTTTTTTATATAACATAAAATTGTATAACAATGATGGCAAAATCGTCAATATTAAACTTTGATACAGAACGTTTGGTGAAACATAAACATAACAATGAACTTCCAGATTGTCATTATCTTATTGTTGGAAGAACTGGATCGGGAAAAACAAACTTACTTATGAACTTACTTTTAGGAGATAATTTTAACTACGATCGCGTTTATATTTACACGATTAATCCGCAACAGGATAAGTATGAGCTACTTAACAATTACAATGACAAACTTCGTGATGATCTTGAAGCTGGCGAAGATTTTTTTATTACCAAACAACCAGAAGAACTTGTTCCAGTTAATCAACTTGATTCGTCCGAACACAAGATAGTTGTTTTTGATGATATTCCGCTAAACAACGAGGAAATGAATAAAATAAGATCATATTTTTCATTATCACGTAATAAGAAATATAATTCTATTTATCTCACTCAGGGTTTTTATAATGTTGACAGATTTATTAGGCGAAATACTGGTTGTTTTATATTATTTCCAGGACTTGACAATGTTGATGTTAGAAATATCGCGAACGAACAATGTGGTGATGTAACGAAAGATAAATTTATTGAATTATATCATCAAGCGACGGCAAATAAATATGACCTTTTTTTGTTTGATAAATTAACAAATGATACGAGTAAAATGTTTCGATGTTGTATTAAAAAATATCTACAATAATTTTTATACAAAATAGTATATAATTAATGGAAAAACAAGCAAAGTACAGAAAACATATAGAAAATCTAAAAAAACTTGCACAATCTCAGGCAAAATTTAAGCAGCAAGTACAGCAAGCACGACGTGGCCAAGTGGTTGCAGCAGAAACAACAGCCGCCGCTCTCAAACCAGTTACTGAGGCTTTACTTGGAAAACAACCTGAAACTAAACCATTATCAGAAGAAGAACTTAAAAAATTACAAGAAAAAGGTTTACTCGGACTAGTTAAAGAACAACAAGAAGCAGCTGCTGGAAGAATTATTGCTAGATCTGATGCGGAGAGAAAAAGATTAGCTGAGGAACTTACTGCGCATATAGCTAATCCTGTTGCAAGACAAGCTGAAATAGATCAGCTGAATAATGATCCACTAGCACTTGAACAAAGATTAGCAACTCATGTAATAGTTGGACCGATTGAAAGAAAGTTAGAAAAAAAATTAAAAAATCAGAAGAAATGTTAGAGGATATATTTGCTGAAGAAAGAGCTAAAAAAGAAGCATGGGGAAAAGAACATGGATTAGATGTTCAAGACAAAGAAAGATTTGAATCTGCTTTAGAAAATATAAATGGCAAAATAGCAGATTATAAGTATAAAAATTTTAATGAAAAATATGGTTTTAAAGCTGTGAGAGTACGAGATGTTAGAAAAGATGATTACAAATTCGAAGAAAAAATTAAAGAGCTAGAAAAAATAAAAGAAGAAAGTAAGATACATCTTGACAATGTAAAACTAGAAAATGAAAATTACTACAACAGTATTGACAGATATCGACGTTGGATTATTGCTGATCTTTATATCAAAGTTATTAGTAGAATTAAAGAAAACCGATACGAAAATATTAACCATAATTTGAGTAGCGAGGCAAAGGAACTAGATGAAAAACGTATGAAAGGTGATACAGTTGTCCCAAGGGATATAGATCCTATTGAAAGACAAACTGAATTAAGTCGATTGGTTGATAATCGTGAAGAACTTAATAGAAGGTTAGTTGAAAAAATAGGAACTGGTGTTAGAATATTTTCATCAGTTATTGAAATGATAGGCAGATTAATGTTATTGATATCATCAAAAGAAGCTGGAAATGTTGGTGCTGAAACTGACAATGAAATTATTGACATACTTGATAATTTGAGATCGGGAAATTTATTAACATCTGACGAATACGAAACTTTACACCTTGATTTGATATAAATTAAGGCGATTTAATCGCGGCGATTTAATTTTATAAATTTGTGTAATGATTTAATATAACAATTGTATATAAAAAAAATGTCAGCAACATTATTACTAGACTCTAGCCAATCTGATAAAGATAGCGCAAATTTTTATGTAAAGTATATTCCGCCAATAGAACTAGATCGTGAAAAACAATATGAAATTGGACTAATTTCCTGCACTTGCTGGCATGCTATGGCTAACGTAAAAACTGGAGTAATTGATGAATTTACATTTACTGCTCCTATACGTACTTCACCATTTGTCACGTGGAAAACAATTAAAATTCCACAAGGAGCTTATAATGTCACTGATCTAAATAAAATAATAAAAGAACTTATAACAAAAAATAAAGGTATCGCTGATAATTTTGAGCTTACGCCAAATTATAAAACATTACGCGCTAGAATGAAATTAAAAGATATAACAGTTAGTCTTGTATCGCAAACAAGTATCGCACTACTAATAGGATTTTATAATTATGTATATCCTGCTCTTAACCGTGATAATCCCGAAACGTATGACGGCCAACTGCCAGTAAATATAACTGATGTAAACGCAATATTAGTAAATTGCTCTATTGCATCTGGATCTTATTCAGCCTTAGGTAGTAAAGGACAAACAATATACAGTTTTTCACCAGAAGTTCCGCCTGGATCTCTTATGCAAATTAATCCACGTCAAGTTATTTATTATCCGTTAAACGTTGAAAATCAAATAACAGAAGTAAATATGCAGTTGACAGATAAGTCTGGAAGACAGTTATATTTTAACAATGAAATTGTTACTTATTATTTACACTTACGAGAACAATAGTAAACATATTTTCTAAGAAAAGCAAAAAGATTTTTAGTAATGTAAAAGATTTGGAAGTAAAATTATACAACCTCAGATATAATGAAACAGAGAAAAAAAGTTTATCGAAGAAAAATAATAGGAGGATTTTTGGGAAATATATTTGCTAAAATTATAGAAAATGTTCCAGGAATAGCTCATAAAGTTGCGCCAATTGCACTTGATGCGTCAAAAGCTTTTGCAACTGGAGCTGCATCTGCTGCTGGAACTGCTGTTGGACAAAAAATAGCTGATAAAATAAAGAGACCGCAATAATTTTGTATAACCTAATAAATACAAAAATGTCTGTAAAAAATTATCTCGATTTAGCAGAAATTTATGACACAGACGACACAGTAACAGAATTCGAATACGTTGAATATCTTGATGAAAATTCTAACGAACCTAATAAGGCTGGCGTTAGAACATTTAATACTCGAGACGAGGACGTATTTTTACTTCCTCATAAAGCAATGTTAGAAGTTCGTGGCCGGATTATGACAGCACCTGCCGCACCTGCCGAAATTGCAGCTAACTTAGAAGTAGCTCTTTTAAATGACGGTTGGTGTTTATTTAAAGGTGCTCGATATCAGCTGGCCAATCAAACTGTCGAAGATATTTCAGGTCACTTACAAGTTGCAAGTACAATCTTAAATATTATTTCGTTTTCCGACGACTATTCCAGGTCAACTGCAACTAATATGATGTGGTTTAAAGATACTGGAATTGGTACAGCAGGATCTGGAGAATTTATTTCAATAAGAGCATTAGCTGCTGGAGCTAATGCTGATGGAAGTGCTGCAAATGTGAGAGATTTTCTTATTGCTAATGCTGCCAATATTGGTATTGACCCACCAGATGCAGCCGCTAATGCAGACGCTACAAGAGTCTCACTTACTGCTGCTTGTAATAATCTTGGTATAGCCGCACCAGGAGTAGCTGCTGACGGAAATGCCATGTTAAATTTAGTTAACACGAACGTTAACGTAAAAAATGTACGTTACAATGAAGGTCATGTTAACAGAAAGACACTTGCAGCCGTATCACGTCAAATTACAATGATACTGCCGTTAAGTACAATATTTGGCTTTTGCAGGGACTACAATAAAGTATTTCGTGGAGTTAAACATACACTTATTTTAGATCGATCAGATCAAAACGACTGCCTGTTTAGGTCAGGTGGGGATGATGTACAATTTGTCATAAACAAACTTGCACTATGGATGCCAAGAATAACTCCGTCTATCACTAAAATGGCGGAATTAAATAATATGCTGGAAAAACACACAAACAGAATTTATTTTCAGCAACATAGAATATATCAAACAGCAGTTCCGAATACCACCGACTACACATGGCGAGTTACAACAACATCAAGTGAACAAAAGCCACGGCAATTTTTTGTTGTATTTCAGAGACAAGCTCGACGTAACAGCCAACAACAAAATAATGCGATATTTGATAGCGCTGATGTTAGACGAATATACGCTAGAATAAATTCAAAACAATATCCAGAACGAGCGATAAAATGCAATTTTGCAGTTAACGCTAATAAAAACATTACTAGACCGTACATGTATTTGCTCGACGCACTGCAAAAATATCAAGATGTTGGAGATGGATCTCAGATATCAGTAGAGGAATTTCATACACTTTATCCGATATTTTATTTTGATGTTAGTAAACATAGCGAGCGAGCTGTAGACAGCACAGCTGATATTGAAATTACTTGGACACTAGGAGCAGATCCAGCTGCACCATTTGATGTATATGCGTTAGTAATAAGCGATAGATTTGTTACAATTGACTCTGTTGGAGGTAAAATGTCAGTCCAAGTTTAATCTGTAATTGTTATATAAGATGACAAAATATATTGTAAAAGAAATATATTTGACTGATGGTCAAGTTAAAAAATTAGCAGCTGCTGTTGCAAAACAGAGGCAGGATTCATTAAAGGTCAACCCTAACACCTTAGGTACTTTAACAAAATTAATGTTAACCAAAAAACAAGTAAATAAATACTAGCGCAAAAAAACTTTTGTTTTAAATTTAAGTGCTGCACAAATAACTGCGATGTCAAAACAAGGTGGTTTCTTCGGTCCTGCACTATCTGTAATGGTCAGAACGTTAATACCTAAAATTTTGCCAGTGTTAGGTACATTAGGATTAGCATCAGCGTCTGGAGCAGTATCTGGCTCAACGAAAAAGGCAGTTGAAGGTCATGGAATCGTTCGCGGCAGTGGTATAAAGAAAATTTTCGTATGAATGTCGATGGTAATAATTTTATGTGACTGATAAATATAATGCCAAAAAGAAAGACAAGGATGAAAAGAAAGACGACGAAAAAAAGACACGACAGAGGCGAAAAGGTGGATTTATTCCAATAGCCCCGTTACTAGCAGGATTGGCGGGAAGTCTATTGCCAAATCTGTTAGGAGTAGGACGAGGACTAATGTTGCCAGGAACAAGGAGATGAAGTCTGCGTTAAGTAATTTTGATATACTTTACAAACTAAAAAAAGTAAAAAATTTCAGTGGAGTTTATTCTAAAGATGAACTTAAGGCGATTCCATCGCCGACGCCAGGTTCGTGTGTTATAAATATACAAGATTTTAATGACGGATCTGGCACACATTGGGTAGCTGTTTTTTGATAATTATTTTGACTTGTTCGGAATTCCACCAAGTGACGCAGTAAAAAAATATATGAGTAGAATTCCAGAGACAAAATCTCCAGATACGAACTCTCTAGAGACGAAGTCTCTTACGAAAATAATAAATTATTCGTCTAATCAAATTCAACCAGTTGGAACTTCCGCTTGTGGATATTATTGCGTAATGTTTATTAAACAGATGACCGAAAATCCAGATTTTTTAAAGTTTATTTTACAATTTGACAAACGACCTTCTTACGCTAATGATGAGATTGCATTAAATTTTATCTAAACTCACTGATATACAATGTCAACATATTGTCTTAAGTGTAAAACTAAAACAGAAAATAAAGATGAAAAAAAACAGAAAAAACAAAAAATAATAGAATAATGCTGAAAAGTATTTGTGCAATCTGTGGAAAAAGAAAAAGTATGTTTTTACCAGCAACAAAGTTGTCCGGAGCGGGTTATCCAGAAATTATTTTAGTAGACGACTGAAAAATGTGTCAGTTATAAAATAAATAATGACATGCGAGTGCGATTGTGACAGAGATTTATGTCTCGAGCAAAATAAAATTGTTACATATTGTCAGAAATGTCAAAACAGAGAAATAATTGGAACAAGTATAGATATACATAAATTTATTGGAAAATTGCCGAAACCAAAAGGCAGTTGGACATTGCCAGGCCATAAATATACTGGACCTTATAATTCTCCTGATAAACAACTTGACGAAAACGATAATCCACTAATCCACTGCCAGGACAAGAGCCTTACAATCAAGTTGACGCAATAGCAATGCGCCATGACATCTGCTACAGAGATATTGATCTTCCATACAGCGATCAAAATAAACACAGCTGCGATAAAGTAATGTTAGACGAACTTCGTGATATGAAACCTGTAAATATGCGAGAACGTGTTGACCGAAGGCTGGTCCAGGGTTTTATTGGAGCAAAATATAAACTTGGTCTCGGAAAAAAAGAATTATATGATGATCTTGCCTTGGAGACGCTAGCGTCTCAGCTACACAGACCTAAAAAAAATGTTTCCGCGACGTAAAGTTGTCGCAAATGCCGTTGATGATATCTGGGCGATAGATTTGGTTGATATCTCAAATCTAGCTCAATATAATGATAACAAGAAATATCTTTTTAATGTTGTAGATGTTTTTAGCAAATACGCGTTTAGTATACCCGTTTCGGATAAAACAGGCACATCGATGACTGACGCGCTAAAACAAATTATTGTTAACACAGAAAGAAACCAAATAGAATCTGGACTGATAATGGAACAGAATTTTTTAATAAAAAAATTGACAGTTTTTAGAGTAAAATAACATTAAAAAAATATGTCAGAGGAAATGAGGGAAAAAGCGTCATCGTTGAGCGATTTAATCGCACGCTCAACGAAAAATCCACAAGTATTTGACAGCTAAAAATACGAATAAATATATTGACAATTTACAGAAAATTGTTGACGAGTATAATAACACGAAACACAGATCCATTTCGCTAGGCAAGAGTAAAATGTCGCCAAACGACGCGATTGCAAATCCAATATTAGCAAACGAAAATATGTACCGCAGACATAAATTTAAAGTTGGTGAGAAAGTTAGAATTTCTTTGACGAAAAAAAATTTGAGAAAGGATATACTCATAACTGGAGTGAAGAAGTATTTGTTGTTGATAAAGTACTTTTAACAATACCAGTTACATAATCGTTGAAAGATTTATTAGGTGAGCCTATAACTGGCAGTTTTTACGAGCAAGAACTTCAGAAAACAGAGCAAGATATATTTGTTATTGAAAAAGTTATTAAAAAGCGCGGCAACAAAAGTTTAGTCAAATGGCGTAGATATAGCAATAAATTTAATAGCTGGGTACCAACTAAGTCGATTTCATCGACTGCGATTTCATCGACTGAATAATATTATTATAAATTTATTCGTATTTTATTAGTACAGATTTACATTTTACTGGTTTACATAAAGAAATTAAATGTAATTTTCTTGCACCATCAACTGGCATTAAATTAAATATTTTAACAAAAATAAAATCGTATTTTATATTTCTTTGTTGTCCAGTTATTTTTACGTTTAAAAAGGGTTTATAAGCTGCCAAAATATTTGATGCTCGGCAACAGTAAAATTAAATTTTATTATTTTTTTAGCAATATGGTACTTAACATCATATCGTCCAATTGTTGGTCTGCTTAAATTTTTTTTACTAACAACAACATCATCTTCTTCTTCCTCATAGTTATGCAAAATATCTTTTTCAGTATAACCAGCAAATCTGTCATTAGTAATATTTTCTAATGTAAAATTTGAAACTGAAACAAAATCTCCCGAATATAGTTCAGCCAGTCTCTCAATTAAGTTCATTATTATAATATATCTTTTATCTAATTAATAAATAATAAGATGTTCCGAGAAATAAAATATCATCAAAGAGTTAATATATTAAATCACAAAGAATTAGCTGATGCAATTCGAAATTGTTTGTTGGGACATAATTTTTATTTTGTTGATGTTATGATAACATTAGGCGAATCTGACCAATTTTTATTAACAGCAGCAGAAAAAATGAAACTAGATACAAATAAAATGATGACGTTACGATTTAATCGCGACGATGTCATGGAATTTAGTCATAATTGTCTTACTCGAAATGATCTAGAAAATATCATTAGTTACCGTATTTAAAACTAAATCTATCAAATGTCAACATTGACGTTGCTGATTTTGTTACATTATCTGCTACAAATTTTACTGCACGTGGATTAATTTCATGATATTTTGCCGCAGATGCTATTGATCCAAATTTTATTTCTTCTCCAGTTTCGAGATTTATTGACATTATTTGTCTAGCTGGATTTTAAAAATTAGAACCATCAGAACCGGCTCCACGTCTTGTGTTTTCTTTTGGCGTAACTAAATCTAGGTTTTCTAAATGATTATCTGTTTTAATACCATTTTTATGATCAATAACTAAACTATTAGGTATTAGTCCGTTAAATGTTTCAAACACAAAACGATGATATTGATAATGAACAAAATTAGTTTTTGTTCCACGTACATTAACACCAAGATATCCATTTCTTTTTAAACTTCCAATAACTTTTTTGTTCTTATATGTCTAATAATTCCCTTATCATTTACCTCATATAAATCAAATACTGGATGATGTTGAAATTCATTTTGTAATGATAAATTTTCAATATTATCATCAGCAATTGCGCCATTTTTTCTATATACTCGTTTTCCTTCAGGAATATCCTTGCAAAACAAAGTATAAGTAAAATCTTTTCTAAACATTTTAATTCTTTCTGCATTATCTCCTTTTACTGAAATTAACATACCAGCTGGTGTTGATGATATGCCAACAGATTTTTTAGATTTTATATTGATAACAGAACCAAGTACATTTGCAGCGTATAAGTTGTATTTCGGCTGTACATGATAAAATTCTTGCTCTTCAGCTGTCATATCGATATATCTCAAAAGTTCTGTCATTATACTATAAGGTTTTTCATATCTCTAATTAGGAATCTTAAAAAATTCAATTAAATATAAAATATTACTATATATAATGTTAAAACTGCGAGATGTTGCTAAAAAGAATATTATCAAATCAGAAAAAATTGCTTCAGCATTTTCAGGTTATGATAATAGTTACAAACTTGATGATCAAAATTTTAGCAAATTTTAGCTCCACAAATTTATTTCATCTTTTACAACCAGTTATAGATAAAGAACTTGCGGCTCATAAAAGTATCAAACTTATAGTCCAATATCATACGATTTTATCAAAGTTACACGCAGTTGAAGATATACTTGATGTAATTTTTGAAACAAAACGTTTTCACAGCGAAATTTCGGAACCATATTTAACAGCAAAATTGAAAAAAATATTAACTGGAATAAACATTGCCATGGTCGCTGATGAAATACATCAAGAAATAAACAAAAAATTAAAAGAATTTACTTCGTCAGGATCGGGTTGGAAATTTGAAATGATAAAAGAAGTTTTATTTCACACAGCAAAATATAACATACTTCGCGGTAGTTTGTACATCGATCTCCCTCAAAAAATTAAAAACAAAAAATGCTGGATAAATGTCAAAAACAATGATGACAAATGTTTTCAATGGTCCATTCTTTCTGCAAAACATTCTCAGTGTGATCACCCCAGCAGAACTGAAAAGTATTTGACATACAAAGACGAACTAAATTTTTTAGGAATAACTTTTCCAGTAGCAGAAAATCATATACCAAAGTTTGAAAAACAAAACAGTATCTCAGTAAATGTTTTCGGATTAGATGAGCGAGAAAACGTTTGCCCGAGATATACCTCAGAAAATGCTACACAAGATACAATAAATTTATTATTTTATCAGGGACATTATAGTTGGATAAAAAACTTTAATGGACTAGTTGGCACACAGTACAGTAAAAATAAAAATAAAAAATATTTCTGCTACCGTGGTTTCAAGGTTTTTCTAGCGATGAAAGACTGCAGGAGCATCTCAAATACTGTGTCAACGTTCAAAGAATAAGTATGCCTAGTGATAAAGAAAAAATATTAAAATTTAAAAATTATAATCATAACCTAAATATTCTTTTTGTTATTTACGCTGATTTCGAGTGTCTACTCGTTCCTGTGGTTGGCGCAGAAAATAATCCGAATAAATCAAGTACTAGAAAAATACAACAACATATTCCTTGCGGAGTAGCTTATAAAGTAGTTTGTTGCGCTAACGATAAATTTTCAACTCCGATAAAGTTATATAGAGGTGAAAATCCTGCCGTATGGCTATTAAAAAATTTAATAGATGAAGTTAATAAAATTTCTAACAGATTATTTAAAACAGCTCTGATGAAAATAACGTCTAAACAACAACTCAATTTTGATGAGGCAGTTCATTGTCATATTTGTGAAAAGTTGCTGGTAGACTCCAACAGAGCCCGTGATAAGGTGCGAGATCATTGTCATTTGACCAGATAATATCGTGGAGCAGCTCATAACAGTTGCAATTTAAAATTTCATGCTCCAGATTTTATTCCTGTAGTTTTACATAACTTTCGTGGCTATGACAGTCACATCATTGTAGAAGCTTTTGGTGATGAGAATATTAAAGCTACACTAAAATTAAATAACGTAATAAAATGTATTCCAAATAATTTTGAAAGTATATGTCGGTGATGCTCGGTAAATTACATTTTATTGACAGTCTGCAATTTACATTAGTATCATTAAAAGATCTTGTAAAAAATGCTGTAAAAGCTGGTAGCAGTTTTGATAATCTGCGAAGTTGCTTTGGTGAAAACTATACCGATCTGACAAAAAAAGGTATATTTCCGTACAAGTATCTCGACGATTGGAGCAGATTTGATGAAACTTCTCTTCCCAATAAAGATAAATTTTACTCCCAACTCAAAAACAAAAATATCACAGATGACGAAAACAAATATGCACAAGATATTTGGAATAAATCTAGTTGTAAAACATTTGGTGATTATCACGATTTATATTTGAAAACAGATGTTTTATTACTAGCAGATGTTTTGGAGAGTTTTCGTCGGGTAAGCTACAGCAATTATGGATTAGACCCCTGTTGGTATTATTCCTCCCCAGGATTGTCTTGGGATGCTCTCCTAAAAACAAGCAAAATAGAACTGGATCTCCTGACAGATGTCAATATGTTTAACTTTATTGAAAAAGGTATCAGAGGCGGAATTAGCGTTATAACAAAAAAATATGCAGTAGCTAATAACAAATATCTGAAAAATTATGATAAAAATCTCCCATCTAATCATAGGATTTATCTTTACCCTAATAATTTGTATGGTTATGCGATGTCAGAACCAATGCCGCATAGTGGATTTCATTGGATAACTCCAGATCAATTTTTTAAAGAAACTTAAAAAGATTTACCTAGAAAAATTAATAATGATTTTTCCGATATTTCATATTTTGTTGAAGTTGATCTAGATTATCCTAGTTCGTTACATGATCTACATAACGATTATCCGTTTTGTGCAGAGTAAATGCTGATTAATTATAGTTTATTATCACCTGAACAACGAGCAACGACAAGAGCAAAAAATTCGATTGTTAATAAGTTAGTTCCAAATTTGTTAAATAAAAGAAATTACGTTATGCATTACAAAAATTTAAAACAAGCAGTAGATGCTGGACTAATTCTGAGAAAGGTCCATCGCGTGCTAAAGTTTAATCAGTCGAGGTGGATGGCAGATTACATTGATGTAAATACGAAACGTCGTGCTGTGGCTAAAACCGAATTTGAGAAAAACTTTTTCAAGTTAATAAACAACTCGGTGTTTGGTAAGACGATGGAAAATATTCGAAAAAGAGTCTCGATAGAAATTGTTAATGATATAAATCGCAGAAATAAATTAGTTAACGATGATGGTTTTATTAGTATGAAAATATTTAATGAAAATCTTGTTGCAATACAACGACGAAAGACAAATTTAAAGTTAAATAAACCGATTTATGTTGGTGCAGCTGTACTTTATATATCAAAGTGGCTAATGTACGATTTTCACTATAATTTTACCAAAAAGCAGTGGCCAGATTCGGAGTTGCTATTTACTGATACAGATTCGCTAGTTTATAATATAAAATGTGAAGATGTCTATCAGGATATTTACAATAATAAAAATCTGTTCGATTTATCAGATTATCCAGCATGGAGTGGATTTCAAGATAATTCGAATAAGAAAGTTATTGGAAAAATGAAAGACGAATTTATGTTTACACCGCTTATCGAATTTGTTGGTCTTCGAAGCAAGATGTATTCATTATTATCTGATGCGATCAAGATAAGGAAACTAAAAAGTTAAAAGGTATTAAGAACAATGTTGTAAAAAAATGAAATTAAACATAGTGATTGTATCAATGTCCTTAGAACTTCTGCTCCACATTTCTCTACCATGTGTATATTTAGATCACACAAGCATAATGTTACCACAAATAGAATAATAAATCGTGGATTAACTAATTTCGATGGTAAAAGATATTGCAGGGATGGAATTAACACACTTGCACTTGGACACTATGCAAGTAATTTTGTCTAAACATCAGAAATAATGTTTGAAAATTTAACATTAGCAGATGGAGTTAATAGCAAAATAAAATAAAATAATGGTTAATAACCAGCAATTATCATTTGAATTTAACGATGAAATTTCAGGTATTTGTTTTAGTAAATTTGACAGAATCAAACTCTCCCTTATCAAATCAGACGATAGTAAATATTTTAGTTATCTCAAAAGTTTGCCAGACGAGCTTGCACTAAAATATGACAATTTTCATGATCCGATCAGCCAACAACAACATACTAAAATTAACATAGACTTAGATAGGTCGAAGGTTTTTGTAAAAGGTAGTAAGTATCTTCTCAGTAAGATAGCGATGAAAGAACTATTTGAATGTCGTCGAAAAGTAACCGGTAGAATTAAATTTTATTTGTATAATCATGACAGTATATTATACTTAATAGCGAGTGTTGATATTCTAGTGATACGCGATGAAATTCTTTAAAAAATTACTGTCTTTCTTCCTTGTATTTTTGTTTACGAGATAGGTTTCATGATTTTTTTCACAATAAAATGTTTGATCCATGGAAACAGATAAAAGTGTCTCAAATCCTCATTCACATACTACTTAATATTCTGTGAAAATATATTAAAACAATGTTTTCATGTACGAGTAAATGATAAATTGCAGTCTATATCTGAGCACTGTTTCCTTTGTTAGCCCACTAAGAATGAACATTTGCCATTGCTGTGAATAAAAATCAATCAGATTGCATGCCCACAAGGAATTTCTATAATAACTAGATCATGTAATCATTTTGAAAAATAGGGAATTTCTAATGGATTTTCCTAAAATATAACGCCAAAATCAGGTCATTTGTAATGGATTTTCCTAAACGCCTACTGGAATCAAGGTCAAAGATATTTGCAATGGATTTTCCTAAACGCCTACACGAATCAAGGTTATTTGCGATATATTTTTCCAGAATAATAATATAAAAAGCAGTTAGAACTTTCTTCACAGCCATTCTGTTATAGGATTTTATAAACAAGGTAAGTAAAAATATTTTTCTAACATATTTTTGATAAAACATAGAAAGTCTTGGAGGGGTCTCGGAGATAGGAACCTTGCTTACGTACACTGAAGGTTTAGAAATATCATTATCAAATAAAATATCAACCATATTGTCAATAAATGTCATCACATCATCTGCCCAACCTCTTATTCTCTTATCATTTTCAGTCGCGAATAACCATATTGATCCATATTTTGGTGATATATGATATCCAACCTTTTTAATACAATCGCTTATTATTTTAGGTTTTATACCAGTATAGCTTGAGGCTGATTTGATTGAATTAAATCTCTTACAAAATTTGTTTGTCAGATCAAATCCAACATGTCGGATTGAATGACAGAAGGACATTATATATAATATTTCATTTGTTTAATATGAAAAAATCTATTGGTCTGGGATCATCTTTCCAATTTTTAGTAGGGGTTGGGGGTTTCTGGTCTAGAACCCCATTTTGGATTATGATCATCTTATATGTATACTACTCTGTTCACCTTCCTATAATCAGTGCACATACGGAAAGTTTTATCCGGTTTCGGAACAAGTATGCATGGTGAACTCCAATGACTTTTACTGGGCTCTATGAAATCGTTCTCCAACAAATACTGAATTTCCTTTTTCAAGTATTCCTATTTGAGAGGGTTCATCCTGTATGGGTGTTGTTTCACAGGTTTTGAATCTACAATTTCAACGTCATGAAAAATTTGTTTGTCCTCGTAGGAATATCTGGAAACAAGTGCTCATATTCGAATAATAACGGTTTAAGTTCATTTCTTTCTTGTTGTTACAAATGTAAAAGTTTCTGGTCTAGATCTTTCATAATTTCCGAATTCCGAAGATTTGTTGCTCCAAGATCAACGGTGTCCAATTGAATTTCTTCACTTAAATCCTCAGTTGGTGGTACATGTACAACTAAATCAATTGTAATAATTTACTTGCCTATCTCTTTCAATATACTAGCACTCCATTAATTTATTTAGACCAGAGTACTATAATTATAATTTAACTCATTCATTTTCTTCTTTACTTTGTAAGGGCCGTAAAATCTAAATTGAAGAAAATTTTGAAGAATGAGCAAGAGAGAATGAACTCTATTACAAGACTCAAATATTCTCTCAAGTAAAGTTTTGTGAAACCATAGTTTCACATTTGATTTGAATTCCTGAGCGCCAAATTCAAGCATAACAAGCTGGAAAATTCCAGACATGAAATTTGACCTTTGACCTGATTGAACAGATTTGGGAAGGCGAAATTGAGTAAAAAACTTTATCAAAGCTTTTACTATAGTTTTGGTTTTAATATTTCTCAAAGCAATTGCCTTTGGGAATCGTGTTGACGCACACATAATGGTCAACAAATATTGGTTGCCTGACTTGGTCTTAGGTAAGGGACCAACACAATCTACCATAATTCTGCTAAATGGTTCGTCAAATGCAGGAATAGGTTGCAGATGAGCCTTAGGTATCTTCTGATTGGGTTTACCTACCATTTGACAACTCTGACAAGATCTACAAAATTTACAAACATCACTTTTGATTTTTGGCCAATAAAAGTGAGTCAAGATCTTGTGATAAGTTTTATTAATCCCTAAATGACCAGCCAGAGGAGTTTCATCGGTCAAACTAAGTATTTCCTGTCTGTAAGATTTTGGAACTACAACCTGATAGTTCACTGACCACTCGTCATTAGCAGGAATCTCAGGAGGTCTCCATTTTCTCATAAGAATTCCATTTTTAATGAAATAACAGACAGGTACTTCTGTTGCATCAGTTTCACCAATGGCCCTCTGAAACAAACAGGAGATCTCAGGATCTTTTTCCTGTTCGACGACAAGTGATTGTCGTTTATCACCTGATTAGACAAAAGAGAATGAGCATCTAAAAGATGATCACTGTGATCAATACCTTTTGACTGATCCAAATTAGAAGTGAAAGTGACCTCATCAAAAGCCTGACCAATACATGTGTCAGAAAAAGGAATATTTTCCTTATCAAAATCATTCTCAAGAGCTTTCTTTGACATAGCTCTAGTAACTGCACAAGCTGGGTAGAACTCAGGGTATTCTTTTTCAATTTCGTCAACTTTTTGATCCAAAGAAGGCTTGTCAGTTACAAGTGGATTAACCACAACCTTGTCTCCAGCTAGGTCGTTGCCTAGCAACAAATGAATGCCCTGAACGGGTAAAGTAGACACTATGCCGACTGTCACAGGTCCTGAAACTAGGTCTGATGACAAATTTACAGAATGGAGAGGAACATTAACAAAGCCGCACTCTACTCCCTGAATGAGAACACTCTCATTAGAACAGGACTTCTCAGAAGAAAACAAAATGCCTGACACTAAAAGACTCTGAGAAGCTCCTGTATCCCTTAAAATTTTAATAGGGATAGGATTGGCCAAATTACCCAAGAGTGATATAGAACCCTTCGACATGAATGGTTCATAATTCTCCATAATAAAATCAGACTGGGGTTTATTAGACCCAACAAATGTATTGCTTTCAATACATGACCGTGAACTTGACCTCTTAGAAATAAGACCATTTGGGATAGGTCTATCTTGATTCTGATGCCTATATTTCAATGTAAAGCAATCAGAAATGACGTGTCCTGTTTTTCTTGCAATAGGTACACGTAGGAATAGACAAGGA
>JAECUM010025085.1:0-66406 GCA_016617855.1 Megalonaias nervosa | reverse complement strand
ATAATATCAGAAGGATTTACAACGACATATGAAAATATTAATGTTGTTGTTTTGCCGAGAAAATTTTATAATCAGATGATCGATCGATCCACACCAGGTGATACACAACAGTTGTTGTGAACAGGTTAATGGTTTATAATGGCAGATATTTACGGAAGATCTGCTGCGCGCAGGGGTCCCAACATCATTGATCTGTCAGCGTATGCAACACTAGATGAAATTGCTGATCTTATGACCCTCCCCAGGGTTGATCCGGATGAGGTTGTTGTTTTTCAGGAACAACATGGGCGGCTAAAGACGAGCAATATCAAATGGGTCGATATTATTGTGAGAGTCTCAGGTGCAACCAACGATAACATCGTGGTATTTACTGATGTTGGAAAAATCAAAGACTCTAGCGTATCAGTCGGAGCGTCCATTAAACGTATTGTTAAAGCTGGCGATACAATAACTGGTTAACTCAACATGAGCGGTAATAAAATCGCTAACTTGAGAGAACCAGCATCGGACGATGACGCTGCAACGAAGAAATACGTGGACAACAACGACATCGCGATAAGTACCTCGTTAATAGCAATCAGTGATGGATTGGCCATATTCAGATCTGAATATAGCAATCACGTGATCGCGTTTAAGCATTTTTACAGAAACATAAATAGAGTCACCACTGATTTCTTTGGAAATCCAATGGTCGCCTGCGTTAAGCTCACAGAAATCGAAGAAAACATCAAAGCTATTCAAGACTGTGTTGTTCATACGCGGTATACACGGTAGCGTCATCATGGTCACAACAAACAAAACAACTCCATCAAATATACCGCTGAGGTCACCGGGGTGTACAGGGTGTCCGTGTTTAGCTCTGCGCGATTTAGGATATTTGTGACATATTCATGGTGTTATTCCACCGATAGATTTCCCGGAACCGTGTCGGTCGTGTTAAATCAAAATACCGAGGAAACATTCATACTGGAACCAGCAGATAAAGACTTAACCGTAACGACGTATTGGTGGTGTCTGGAATTCGTCGCGTAAACACCTCAGTTGGTAACTTAGTATATACCATAATTAATCCCACACAGTCCTTAATCAAGCATGTGCGTGGAAGGCATCGCTGGAAGAAATCATCGATGAGTACATGATAAAACAAACAAAAATATCGCAGACGAATCATCGTCATAGACAGTGTTGTATACGCGGTCTCCTTCGCTGGTCGCTGAAACAACGACGGTAATCGGTATGTTAGCAGCGACGCACGTGATATCGCCTGTGGTTAGAATCGTTGTCGGTGTTGCTGTCGGTGTTGCTGGTGCCCTCAATATCCTCATCGCCAAAAAAAATATCTACATATGCCTGTAAAAAAAAAATGCATGAATACACAGAAATAACGTACTTATGCGTGCATAAATATATCATCGATACTGTCAGCGAGGTTAAACGACGGTGCAATATCAGACAATGAATTTGCTGAGATCAGGTATATTTATTATCAGTATGACAAGAACGCAAACATATCAGTGCTAGCGACAACGTCGCCAGCAACAATGTTGCCAACGCCACATTTAGAATCCGCCGTATAGACAATAATGACCGCAGAAATAACCACACGACTGGGACATATTATCGCTAACACAGCACCGCCAACTACCACAATGATATCAGCGACGTCAACGCGGCCGGAATTTGATATTGGTTTTCCAACTCCGATAAAAGCCTCCAATGGTCGGTCACTTAGATCGCACTGGCACAATTACGAGTTGATTATAGTTGGCCAAATATCAGTGAAGAATTATTTGGTGGATTATGCGCTAGTAATTCACTAGTATTCTCCTATAAACCCAGTGCTGAAACGGACCCCGTCTGGGAAGTCTTCCGTTTTCCAACAGAATCATATCAAATCGAACAAATCGATGATGAAATTCAGTGCAGAATTAAATCAATAACAGGAAAAGAATCAAAGATCGCTATCAAAAGTACACGAGCCAACGTTGAGTGCCACCACAGACAACCCTATGTAACTTAGATATTTTTGTAATTCGCGATACTGCCAAATATACTAAATTATACCATTCGATGCGATCATCGACAATCCAGATATTGGTATCTGGGATTGTTATCCCTGCGATGAATGAATTGTTATCGCATAACCTAGAGTCCAGCATGATGGTTGCGGCTGATGTCGTGAAACTGCTTGCGTCTCCGACGCCGACAGCGCCTGCTGTACAACATTTACTGGAACCTCGACGACATCATTAAGAACCAGTCGCTGTTATGTATCTGTTCCTGGAATGTCAACGAGTATATTTTGTCGATGTGTGTCTGCAGGGCTATAACATAGTGGAACTGGTAGCGTTGAAAACATTTCTTTGTGAAGCTCAAATAATTTACGCTAAAGTGAATCACTTACAATTTTTCCTGGATGCATCTATCAGATCATTAGGTGGCTATGAGTTCCAGAAATCAGACATTGGTGTTTCTGAAATTACGGTACGCATTATTTCACTCTAAACTCTGGTTGTAATCTGATTTGTGATTTAAGTTTTCGTAATAATTCATCATGTGATCTGTGGTTGCACAATATTTCTTCGTAGTATCCACCGTTGTGAATAACGTCGTTTCTTAACCAGTCATGGGGCGATTCTCCTGTAAACGGCGAAGGTTTCCCATGATTTCACACATAATAATTGCAGTTGACTTTGTTGTTAGGTAATCAAGAAACATTTTTAACGTTTCTTTGGATACGGTACATATTGTGTCCCAAATAATTATTTTCGGTATATGCTTTTGTCCCGTTCGCTCGGGTGTCCACGCATCACCTCGCTATCTAAAGAAACTGTGATGCGTGCACGATTTGACACCAAGCTGTTTCGTCTCTCTGGCAAGACGGTGAGTTAGCGTTAACACAACCATATCTGAATTTTTAAATAATTCTATCGCACGTGTTGTTATACCAGAACCACATGGACCATTAAGATAGACTGTACTATGTCTCGTGATTAAATCATTTACTGACGGCACTGCCGACTGATTTGATAGATTATTGTGGCAGTAATAAATTTCTGGTGTTTTAACGTCAGCTGATTCAGAATATTTACGTATTTCGTCACACTTTATTCTCCAATTACCCCAACTAGCATCTTTGGCGTCGTCGTGACGCGTAGCGTCTTTACACACCGGAGCTGTGTCGACAGATGGTTTCACAAGATCCATTTTTGATTGACTTGTATCAAATGTATCCGTGGCGACTCTAACAGCATCCGCCGGAAACCGGTTAATCATCGATAACAGGTTTATTGACGCGTAGGCGAGCATTGATGATCTAAGATGATTAAACTGATGAGAGTCGCCGTCATGATAACTAACAATCGTGCCAATGTGTGTACCGTCTCTTGTGTTTACACGTTCCATTGTGGAAAACACACCACGCGTCGTAGTATTGTTTAATATAAAATCGAGTTCCACGTTGTCTATAACTAATCGTGTACAACGACGTTTATTGTTTGACGATGACTCTTGTGTAAATTTACCAATGATTGTTCTGCAGATCTCTTTGTCAGATGTTGTGTCATCGCGTGGTAACCAGAAATATTTTTGTGGTTTGTACGATATTATCTCTGATGTTATAGTCAGCAATGTTAAAATACCACTATCTAACAAATACCATAATAGCACTATTGGAGCCCAACCACGTTAATTTTTTTGCACAACAATCATTTAGATTAAGTTTTGTGTCAGGTTTGTTAATGTGTCGACCAAACTAAATTGGTATAACCGGATGAGCATTTGATTCAAAATCAAATGCTTCAATATCCGCGAATCCAGTAAGAACAATGTTGGCCAGTGGTCCGTTTATTACAACTCTCGTCATTTCATGTGTCGAATGGCCGAATCGTTCAAAATACGGGTTATACTCACCAAGACCAAGGAAAGCAGCCGGATAACCGCGACATTATCGACCGACATCATATCAGCGGAATTGTATTTTGTGTTCGAGAGACCGCTATGGCCAAACTCGACACAGGACCATGATATATCGTCGAGAAATTCCTTTGGTGTTGGACACCATCGAGTTTTTGGTTGTGCAATGTGAGCTACAATCGATGACACCTTAAAACAATTAACGATTAATTCATCTATGTTGGTGTCATATTTCAACGCTATTTGTTTCATTGTGAGTTGGAGCAATTCTGTTCGATAAAGAACGCCAGACGGTAACACAAACTGATCAAATTGTGAATCTAGATCACTCTGAAACAACAAAATATGTACGGGATGGTTTTTAATGATGTTGTAGATTTCTTCACTATTATCACCTTTGTAAAATCCTATTGTTTTTTTCTCGTAAAAATTTTGTTACTGACTCAGTCCACGCATGTGCGTTATGACCTATTATCGCGATTGTTGCCTCCCCCCCTCCCCGTGTTCTATATGTTTTCGAGTTGTATATTCGTCATTGTTTTTACAATTATGGGAAACATTAACAATTTTTCTAACTCGGCGATGTCATCTATACGAGCACCACTGTTATTGATATACTTTTCCAAATTATTTTTTTTTATATTCTCGATTCAGTTAATCTGTTTCCACGACTAGAGTTTACAAAATGTTCAATGATACGTTGAGCCACACAGCTTAATGCTCCTGTGGCCGCGGCATTGATGCTTGCATCACGCATCGGGAAAAGAGCATTAATATCAGGATTGTTTAAACAGTATAGCCCATAAACAATTGCGGACACTGGATACGCGTTATTGTAGTATGGGTGTCTATTCCAGTAGATGTGTCTGGTTTGGAGTTTTTTATTTATTGTGACGAAATTGTTATGTCGCCGTGATTCCTTAACAGGGTCGAGTTTATCACGAATAATCCAAGTTGGACCATCTTGGCTGACGTAATACATTTTATTCTAAATATGTACTTGCTGTCATCCACAATATTACTAATAATAGTACTTGCTCGTTTATCGTTCATGGTGGAATCAAATGAAAATATCGCCGTCTATCTTGAACGTTGACCAGACATGGACAGCGCCATCTTGCGCAAACTCATTTTTGGCCAGTTTGATACATTTGCTAATTGCAGCTGAAATACTGGTTTGTTTTCTGTCTTTGGTTAATCTGTCAAAGTCAAATCTAGTTGTATGTTGTGGTTCAATCGCCGATAATCTTTTTCGTTCTCGTTCAAAAAACTTGTATCTGCTTTTCTTTGGTTCGATCTTTGATAATCTCTCAATTTAACCATCTGTTAATAATTCATTTATTTCTTTGCGTAAATTTTTTTGTGCAATTATCGACCTTGGGAAAGCTGGTTTCATTCCTATTAGACTAATATACTGTTCCACCAATTGTTTTGCAGCAGTAGAATTAGTCATTCTTATATATAAGAAAAGTATTTTCTTCAATTGAACTTCTCCAAATAATATAATATGACAGGAGCAAAGAATACTAGTCGATGGTCCATGATCGGATCAGTCACACATTGTGAAAAAACAAATTGTCGTGGCGAGTACTGCGGCTATCGCATGGCCAGTGTTCGTCGTGGCAGTACTGGACCGAAACTATGTTTGAAATGCGGAATTGGGGTCAAGGGAAGAACACAATTATGTGTATCTTGCGGCGAACGAAAATATCGAGCGCTTAAACGATATTACGAGATTTAAAATGCTTCTGATGACATCAGAATAAACGACGCAAGAGACTATCTCGAGAGATATTCCTCTGATGAAAGATAATGTTATATATGAGGAAAAATATATTATATACAAATGGAGCAAGTTGAAAAAGAGATTGATCTCGATGAAGTTAGATGTCATCCTATATTCGTTAATTACGAAGCGAGCAGAGGTAGTGTCATCAGAAACTGTCGACTTAAGAAACCAGTTGGCGTTGTCGGTAACATGGGTTACATGATGATCGGAATTGGAGTTCCTGAGAAAAAATGTATTTTTCATATAAATTTGTTAACGAGTGCTTCATTGGTGTGATAGATGACATTCTTGTTATCGATCACATCAACTCAAATAGAACAGATAATAGACTGGAAAATCTTGAAGCCGTCACACAGAGTGAGAATGATAAACATGGAAAAACTGGTAAATACACAAAAAAAACCCCACCACGACCAGTTATGTCAATAAATTTAGAGACTGGTGAAACAAAGAATTTTTTATCAATGAACTCGGCTGGAAAATATTTTGATATAAATAAAAGATCAATACAGTTCGTCGCAAATGGTATTTATAAATCACCTTTGTCAAAGTTGTTTAACCAAAAAAAAAAAAAAAAATTCATATATACCACGCAGTAAATATCTCTGCTACCAGGCCCACATACAACTCAGTTGACGTAAAAGATTTCAGTGATGTAACGTATTTTTTTTTTAACACAGCGAATTGCCGAAATTCCAACTGGACTCACAATTTAGACATTGCCTCGGCGACGTGTCAAGCCATGACATGTCTGATAGAGGGCTTGTTTAAAAATCGCGCATAGTGTACTGCCCAGTAATTTTCCAATGAGGTCAGCGTGGACCAGAGTGAGAAAATCGGGCAGTGTACAAGTGATAGTAATTTTCCGTGGATAGTAACGGTGTCAGTAATTTTCCATTGAGGTCAACGTTGACCAGAGCGTGAGAAAATCACGCAGTGTACACGTGATAGTAATTTTCCGTAGACAGTAATCAGTGCCAGTAATTTTCCATTGAGGTCAGTGTGGAATAGTAACCGGTGCTCCAACCAGGCTTACAACCAGGCTTATATACAAGCCTCAGAATATCCTTTGGATAGTTAATAAGTCAACGTTGCTTGGCCAAAAACAGCATTTGTTTTTTGCAAAATGGAGCCTTGTATATTTTTCACAGGGAAAGTTCCCCCTCTGCCGTCATATTCTTCTGTTCACCCCCACCCCCACCCCCCACCCCCGCAAGATGCGCTTCATGGTTATTTCACTGCATTATGATTGCGGCTATGTTGAAAAAAGCACGCTAATTTTCTTAATGTAATACAGAATCGTGAAGTTTTACTTATTTCAAGGCGAGCAAAATAATTTGAATGGTTTCATAGTTTTCAGTTGCAATGGACGCACGTGTAAGTTCTCTTATGTATTGGGAAAGCCAGAAATTAAGCTTTAAATAGATCCGGATAAGATGTGGTGGTAATCTCTTTGAAAAAAAAAATGTAAGGTTTGTGAGTCACTGGAAATATCGTTTCTTCTTCTTGTAAGTGTTACGAGTCTATGCTCTTACAATAAGTAACAGAAAAGAGTGAAGACAACAAGCTTTGTAAAATTTAACAAATAATAGAATACCAAGTGAAAAATGAGAAAAAAGAACTTACGGTATTGCGAATTAAATCCAAAAGTAATCCAAGAATTAAAGACACAAGTCCTAGTAATAAAAAGTCCTGAATAAAACTCAGTTCAAGTCCCGAAGAGATTTAAAATTGAAGGCGAGGACGTGTCTGTTATGGCCTGCAAAGTGCTGATGTGTCAACAGTCTCTTGTTGAATCACAGAAATATTATTCCAGGTTTGAACTCAGTATAGATTCCAATGAATCTCTTACCTAAGAATTTTGTCAGAGCACTTTTGTATTTCCAGAGAAAATAATTACTTGAATTCAACAATTTAAAGAAAATAAAATTCAGCCCAAACTGGTCACAGCATAATACAACTTAAAGTGCTTGATGTCAAAGCACGCCTGGCAAAGTCCTCACAGTCACAAGATAATATAGTTCTCTGCTTGACCTCAAGGTCACAATTAGCATTTTCTATAAACAACCATTACCTAATGAAAAATAACCTTCTAGAATGATCTGATGAGCCTTGTTTATTTACAACACAATAGCCTATACAATTCACTTGGGAATCTCCAAAACCCTAACCCTGATCAGCATATCTACACCTTCTTGTTTACCTGAATAATAATTCTTTTAATAAGATTCATACACATAGAGAATAATGAAGCTATTATTAGTTGTTTACATAAATTAAATAAAAAAATAAAAAAGTCAATCAGGTAAAGCACAAATGAACTCAGTTTTGGACAAGGTCAAGTCCAGCAAACAATATTACATTACAATAACATGTAATAAATAAAAAAAATTAAAACTAACAGACAAACAATTAAATTAAATATACGTAAGTTATCTTGCATTTTAGTTTTAACCATTCAAAGTTAATGCTTACTTATAATAGCCAGGGGATTGAAAAAAATAGCGTCCAACTCTATATTCCACTTCTCTCTCTCTGTTTGTTTTTTTCTTAAAGATATTAACAATATTGCATAGTATGTTAAACGTGTATACGTCAGTGTGATTTTTATTGCTCTAACAAGTGTTAGACACAGGCAGTTGTTCAAAACGTGACGAGGCCATGGTGGGCCATTTGATTAAAGTTTTTCTGTATAATCCTAAGACCCATAGTTTTGCATGGATAGCTGTCTTTCTATATAACTTCTTTGATCTCCAAACCTCTATTAATTAGGCAAGGCAAAGTCGCTTGGAAATCGTAATCAAGATTTTCATCATTGTTCATCTTTATGGTCATAAATCTGCAGTAGTATCTACAGAAAAGTGAACTGTAAACAATTTAAATGTAAACGTTTTTGATATATTTCACTTAATATATAGAAGGTTGTGATAGGTTGAAATGTGAAACCAGCATATGTAGCTATCGAGACCTCTTTAGATTTTAATTCATTCATAGTTTTGCTAACAAATACGATTACATTTTTCACTGTCTTTATATCATAATGTTATTAAATGATGATATTTTAAAGTATTCGGACCTGTGTAATAATATTTCCAGATCTACTTCAGTCTAGCCTCCATAAATAATTCACACTCAAACATGTAATGGAATTCGTCACCGAACACGTTATTCCGACATTTAGTGCTTTTTCTTTCTTCATATGGAATTGTATTCTATCGACGAGTTTCAAGAGGTTTAGGTTTATGATAGGTAATTACATTTTTTATTAGGAAATTTTATCAGACATTCTTCTAATTGGATACTCGTTTTATCAATTTTAAATTGTTTCCTTTAGACGATCTTTCGACACCGAAAAACAAATTTGTGTAGATCTAACAGGACGATTCCAATATAATTTCATATGACACTGATACTGTCATATCTTTTACATAACCATGCATCATATATTCCAACCTTTGAAGAACTGCCTTTATATGCGTTATCCATTTATGATAAAAAGTAAGAATCAACATTAAAGAGCAGCATTCTGTATACCATACACGACAATTTATTTTCCATTCAATTGATTACCCACACATTTCCAAAGTTTTTGACTCATAAAGTAAAAATTCCATATTTATCAGTACATTTGTTCTATATAAACAGTGGAGTTCACAGCGGAACATTCGAAAGGGAGATTGGCAGATATGTTCAGGGGTGGCGTGGTGGTCAGACCAATTTACCCATATGTGACTGTGTACAGTATTCGACAAACCTTTTAAAGTTTTTATGTTTACTGAATTGCAGTCACATGAACAAATTCTTTAACAAACTTCGGGGTTTTTTTTGTGCCTAAATCTGAAGATTATCGACGACATCAGTTCAAAATAAGAGGAAATTAATGTATTGATCCATTCTTCAGGAGACGCATTGGGAATTCCTGACACAGTAATGGGTTTAACCTTGCTTGCGGCTGGTACTAGTGTACCCGACTGTTTAGCTAGCTTGTTTGCCGCAAGGGATGGTGAGCAATCTCTCTCTCTCTCTCTCTCTCTCTCTCTCTCAAGTGGTCGCTCTGTTAATCTAGGATTGTTTGAGATGTTTGGATACACTTTTCTTTGGCCATTAATATTACATTACTTATACAAAAGAATGAAACAGCTTATGAAAATATTATTGCGATGTCATTCATACTGGGAAAGATGATCTATTGATGAACGTTTTTCGTTTCTTTTCTTTCTTTCTTTTTTTTTTTTTTTTTAGCGAATGCTGTTTAACGACACATCAATTCGTGAAAGGTTATGTATAGCGCCGAAATAACTGGAATAAAGTGTCTTGCCCAGAAGGACATACGGTACTAATACTATGGAAAAATAAGAACCAGCCTGGAATGGGTGAACATAGCAAAGAGTATGTTTGGGTGACCAGGATTGGTTGATAATGAAAGTTATTTTGTAGGGAAAAGAATCTTTTGAGAGCTTGTCCGAGTTGTAACTGAAGAAAGAGACATTGTTTTCTTGATGGAATTTCGGTCTTTTAATTGAGCTTGGAACACTCAAATTAGCACGTGACTCTTTGGTGCGGAATTGAAAGCACGTGTTTCAAACAAATGTTGGTCCAGAAAAAGCCGCGACTCATATCCTTTTCTCTATACAGAAACTGTCATCCAGGTTTCATCTATACTGATAAATATAGGTTTGATCATGATCACTCAGAAATTTAAAGTTATTGAATTTTTAATATCATTGTGTTTGCACAGGTTTACCATGGGCACTGAATTAGTACCGTGAGTCCAGAAAACAACACGGTGACTGGAGCAGACTGGTCTCTTGATTGGACTAGTTCGTACCGTTTTGGTCCCAAATCCGGCACGCTAATTACGGAGTCACCGCAGCGTACCTTTACCTTTCGTGAACGCATGGAAATTCCATCACAAATCATTGAAATATATTTCAGTTAAAAATATGAGATTCTTTGTAATACACTGATGTATGTTTTTTCAGGATTTGGAGATATGGCTGTGTCAAATTCAATTGGCAGTAACGTCTTTGACATTTTGGCATGTTTGGGAGTTCCGTGGCTGATTGATACCATAGTGAACGGAAAGCCAATTCCTATTCGAAGCGGGGGACTACTGTATTCCTCTGTAACTCTCCTGGCCACAGTAGTGTACATGCTACTGGGGATGTTCATCTTGAAGTGGAAGCTAAACAAGAAATTCGGCGCCCTGTGCCTGATTGTTTACGTAATTGTCACTACCATTACGTGCTTATTTGAACTCAATATCATTGGAAACTTTAACGAGGATAAATGTCCATGATCATGATATGTGTCAATTCTACGTCATTCAATCTCTTTTAGAAAACGAGGAAAGATACCCATAAGAATAATTTTCTTACTTTCTTTCAATCTTTGAATATAAATGTCAACAACTTTCTTTAGTCGTTCCTTCCTTCCTTCCTGTGGTTACTTCGTTCTTTATCCTTCTTATTTTAAGAATATCTACCTTTAGACGGCTGCATTAAATAAAAATGGTAACCGTACACCTTGATGAAGCAACAATCAAAATAACTTTGAAGCAAATTAGCACAGGGTCATACTCTACTTACAAGTTATAGATCACAATAATGAATAAAAATCAGGCATTGCGAAACGTTCAACCTAGGCATTCTTTGGTGTTCAGAAAACAGGTATAATATTACTTTCATATATATATATATATATATATATATATATATATATATATATATATATATATATAGAGAGAGAGAGAGAGAGAGAGAGAGAGAGAGAGAGAGAGAGAGGATGTGTTGTACATGTGCTGAGGTGCCGTAAAGCAATACGTGCAAACATATTATCTTTTAGCACAATACTATAACTGACACTGGCTTTCCTGAAATTTAACATTCAAAAGATTGAGATGTTTAGATACCTGTATTAACATTACATGTAGGCTTCCTAACGTAACAGACAGACAGAGTTGTTTGGATTATAGAGGAACTGATAAAATCTTCTGGGAGCAATTCTCAAAAACCATATTAGCGAATGCTCAGAAAGTTAACATGTGTTTTAGTAACAAATTGATATACTGCTTCCGTAAGTAGTATGTAAGGAGGCAGATCTTAAACCAAATGCGGGTTCTAGACCAGAGACCCCCTTCAAAATAAATATATTCTGACATTTTTTCACCACCTCAGAGACCCCCTCTCCAAATTTCAGTAAACCAAATGCGGATTCTAGATCAGAGACCCCACCCCTCTACAAAAAGTTGGAGACCTCTAGATTTATTTCTAAACATCTACTACTGCAATATTTAGACAAAAAATAAACAGCAGCGGTGACGTTCGGTCTACCATTCCACTGAGGTCCCTTCTGCCGGTAAAGTCTCATAAGGTCCTAAGAGTCCCCTTCAATAGACATACCCCCCGGTGAATTCCTAAACGAAAGGGCTGTCTATTTCAGGACTCAAAGCATATATCCCCCAGGCGAATTCCTAAATATCCGAAACCGAAACTTTAGGAACTCAGAGGGCTGTCTATTTCAGTGTAAAGACCTGTCTTATGGTCCACAGGCACCTTATAAGACTTTTTTTGTCCGGCGACATTCTTTCTGAATGTTCTTGTATGGGGTACCCTTCAGTGAGGTCACAAGGTCACGAGCTCACATCACCCTGCTGTTTATTTTTGGACAACACAACACATAAACTTATCCTAGAATACGACACATACATAAACTTATCCTAAGAGACGGCACATACATAAACGGGGGATTTACCTACGTCCAACAGATTTTGTACACTCTCCCCATGATAACCCCGAGGAGAGTGCAAAAGTACACCCACCACGTGGTTACATGGTGGGAGAGTGTATTATTTTTCTGTTGGGCTTCGTACCCCCAATTATCTTAGAAAAATTGGTAATCCAGAACCTACCCATCGACATCTGCCTGTTACGGGAATCGTATCACAGACCTTCAGTATGAGAATCTAACATTCCTGCACTGAGCTATGAAATCCGGTTACGTATATATATTCGAGAAATTACTATATACTTACCAGTTACCTGATTGTGAATAGCATTTTCATTTTTCTGATTCTGAAAAAAGTTAATATAAAATTAAATCTGAAATCTTACATTTATACAGAAAAACGATATCTAAAATATATTACGTCTATTTGTACAGAAAAACGAAAGCTTTAATACAGCGGCTGTGTACATTATAGGCAGAAGACTCTGCAGTCTGAAAAATCAATAGGTGGGCTTTTACCAAGCTCTATACATAATGTTATGATTCAGGGAATTCCGTTTCAGCACGGCTTTAGATTCTTTCACTGAAACAGACAAACAAAACGAAATCACTTGACAAATGTAATCTTCCGCAGTCGAAAATCATTTCAGTACGAAACATACAGCTCTACCTCACAGACAAACGGACGACACATGTCCTGATCTACGTTTCGATGATTCAAATACGATTTTAAACTAGCTGTAACGGTATTATCTCCCTTTTTGAAACAAAATAGCTAACTGTGGAAAATTACAAGTAATTTTCTAAACAAACTTTAACATTTCGTCGGAAATTCATAAATGAATTTCACAATGACCTAACGCAAGTGTGTTTATACCATTTTTGCAATATCTTTTATCATCGAAATTGCTAAGTCCACGTTTAATAATCGTATCTGTCTCGAGTTTGTGAAGATTGGTTCTGATTACACTTGTCTTAATAAAACTGACATTATTGTTTAGTGCTGACTTATAATCGTTAAATTTCATACATTTTTTTACGTATACACGAGGAATACCTATCGCTTTCTTTGTCAGTTTATTATCGTCGAGAATAACGGCGTACATTTTACTTCGAAGTCCAACAAACTCTCTCACCGGCACAAACATAAATTCATCCTTAAATTTACCAATAATTTTTTTATTCACATCATCATGGAATCCACTACTAGTCGGATAATCTGATAAATCAAATAAGTCACGGCGTTTATAAATATCCTCATAGACATCTTCACATTTTATATTATAAACTAGCGAATCTGTATCAGTAAATAGCAACTCCGAATCTGGTCACTGCTTTTTGGCAAAATTATAGTGAAAATCGTACATCAGCCACTTTGATATATCAAGTACAGCTGCACCAACATATATTGGTTTATTTAACTTTAAATTTGTCTTTCGTCGTTGTATTGAAACAAGATTTTCACTAAATATTTTCATACTGACAAAGCCGTCATCGTTAACTAATTTATTTCTGCAATTTATGTCGTTCACAATTTCAATAGAAACTCTTTTTCGGATATTTTCCATTGTCTTTCCTAAAACTGAGTTATTCATTAACTTAAAAAAGTTTTTCTCAAAGTCGGTCTTAGCAATAGCACGACGTTTGGTATTTAAGCCAATATAATCTGCCATCCACCTCGACTGATTAAATTTTAGCACACGATGGACTTTTCTCAGAGTTAGTCCAGTATCTACTGCTTGTTTTAAATTTTTGTAATGTATCACGTAATTTACTTTATTTAGCAAATTTGGAACTAACTTATTAACAATGGAATTTTTTGCTGTTGTCATGGCTCGTTGCTCGGGTGATAGTAAGCTGTAATCTATTATCGTCGATTCTGCACAAAATGGGTAGTCGTTGTGTAGATCATGTAACGAACTAAGGTAGTCTAGATCGACTTCAACAAAATAACTGACTTTGTTAATTTTTCTGGGTAAATCTTTTTCAGTTTCTTTAAGAAATTGATCTGGAATTATCCAATGAAATCCACCGCATGGCATTGGCTCTGACATTACATACCCATACAAATTAACGCAATCTAGATAAATAATATGATTGGATAGGAGATTTTTATCATAATTTTTTTTAGATATTTATTATTAGCTACTGCATATTTTTTTGTTATGACACTAATTCCGCCTCTGATACCTTTTTCAATAAAATTAAACATATCGACGTCTGTTAAGAGATTTAATTCTATCTTACTTCTTTTTAGTAGAGCGTCCCACGACAGCCCGGAAGCAGAATAATACCAACAAGGATCTAGTCCATAATTGCTGTAGCTTACTCGACGAAAACTTTCAAAAACATCTGCTAGTAATAAAACATCTGTTTTCAAATATATATCACGATAATCACCAAATGTTTTACAACTAAATTTATTCCAAATTTCTTGTGCATATTTGTATTCGTCATCTGACACATCTTCACCTTTTAGCTGCGAGTAAAATTTGTCTTTGTTAGGCAGAGAAGTTTCATCAAATCTGCTCCAGTCGTCGCGATACTCATACGGAAAGATACCTTTTTTTTGTCAGATCGACGTAGTTTTCACCAAAGCAACTTTGCAGATTATTAAAAGTGCTTCAACCTTTTACAAGCTCATCTAATGATGCTGCTATAAATTGCAGACTATCAATGAAACGTAATTTTCCGAGAGTAACTGACATATATTTCTCAAAATTATTTGGAATACATTTTATCTTATTATTTAGTTTTTGTTTAGATTTAATTTCCTCGTTGCCAAAAGCTTCTACAATGATATGACTATCGTAGCCGCGAAAGTTATGTAAGACGACAGGTATAAACTTTGGTACATGAAAATTTAAATTGCAATTATTATGAGCTGCCCCACGATACTGACCGGTCAGATGACAGTGATCGCGCACTTTATCTTGGACTCCATTTGAGTCTACCAATAACTTCTCGCAAATATGACAATTAACCGCTTCGTTAAATTCAAGTTGTTGTTTAGACGTTATTTTCATTGGAGTTGTCTTAAATAATTTGTTAGAAATTTTATTAACATCATCTATAAGATTTTGTAATAACCATACCGCCGGACTTTCAGATTCATTATCTTTACATCTATATAACTTAATCGGACATGAAAACTTATCATCGACGCAACAAACTACTTTATAAGCTACTCCGCAAGGAACATGTTGCTGTATTTTTCTTGTACTTGATTTATTTAGATTATTTTCAGCGCCAGCCACTGGAACCAGTAAACACACGAAATCGGCATAAATAACGAAAGGTATATTTAGCTTATGATCATAATTTTTAAATTTTAAGACTTCTTCTTTTTCGCCGGGCATTGTTATTCTTTGAACGTTGAGACAGTATTTAAGATGTTCCTGTAGTTTTTCATTCTTAGAAAAACCCTGCAAACATCTGTAACAGAAATATTTCTTCTTTTTATTTTTATTATCTGTCCGCCAACCAAGCCGTTAAAGTTTTTTATCCAAACGTAATGTCCTTCATAAAATAATAAATTTATTGTCTTTTGTGTAGCAGTCTCTGAAATATACGTTGGGTAAACATTTTCTCGCTCATCTAGTTCGAAAACATTTACTGAAATATTGTTTTGCTTTTCAAACTTTTGTATCTGATTTTCTGCCACTGGAAAAGTTATTCCGTTAAAATCTAGTTCGTCTTTTTATGTCAAATACTTTTCAATTCGGTCACTGTGGTCACTCTGAGGATGTCTCTCAGACAAAACTGACGAACGAAAACATTGATCGTAGTTGTTTTTGACATTTATACAGCATTTTTTGTTTTTAATTTTTGTTTTTGGAAGATCAACGTAAGAACTACCTCGCAGTACGTTATATTTTGCTGTATGAATTAAAACTTCCTTTATCATTTCAAATTTCCAACCTGACCCAGATGAAGTAAATTCCTCCAATTTTTTATTTATTTCTTGGTGTATTTCAGCGGCGACTGTGGCAATATTTGTTCCAGTTAATATTTTTTCGTGATTTAGCTGTTAGATATGGTTCTGAAATTTCTTTGTCGAAACTTGTATTTTCAAAGATTATATCAAATATATCTTTTTCGATTGCGTGTAACTTTGATAAAATCATATGATACTGAACTATTAGCTTAATACTTTTGTGAGCTGTAAGTTCTTTAGATACAACAGGTTTCAAAAGATGATATAAATTTGTGGAGTTAAAATTTGCTAAAACATTTTGATTATCAAATTTGTAACTGCTGTCGTAACCTGAAAATGCGGTAGCAATTTTTTCTGTTTTGATAATGCTCTTTTTAGCAATATCGCTCAATTTTAAAATTATATTATATATAGTATTTTTATATTGAATTGAAAATTACGTAAAAATCAATTAGAGATATGAAATCCCTATAGTATAATGACAGAAATTTTGAGATATATGAGATTGACAGCGGATGAGCAAGAAACTTATCATGTTCACCCAAAGTACAACTTATATGCTGCAAATGCACTTGGTTCAGTTATTAACATAAAATCTAAAACATCTGTAGGAAAACCAACTCCGGCTGGTATGATAATTTCAGTAAAAGGAAATGATACAGATATCACCGAAATGTTTAGAAAAGATTTTATTTATAGTTTGTTTTGCGAGGACATTCCAGAAGGTCAGCGAGTCTATCGAGTAAATGGATCAGTTAGCGATGACAATATTGAGAATTTAGCTTTACAAAATGAGTTTCAACCTCATAAAGTATTTGATCTATATGAAGCTAATGATCGCGAAGTTATCCGGCATAGAAAAACAAAAAAAGTTATTGGAAGTTTACAAAATAACGGCTATTTGAATGTAATGGTACGTAAAACTAAAACTGACCAGGTTCGTTATCTATCGCATAGATTTATTTATGAAACTTTTAACGGTGTTATTTCAGGTAATTTACTTTTTGACCATATAAATAGCATGAACACCGACAATCGTTTAGAAAATTTAGATTTAGTAACACCAAAAGAAAACACACGACGTGGAGTTGGTGGTAATAATTTAAAAAATCCCAAAAGATCAATTATTTCAGTAAATCTTGAAACTGAAGAAGAAATAAAATTTAAGTCAATTTATTCTGCTGCAAAATATCATAAAATTGACAGCAAATCAATAATAGATGTAGCTAACGGTAAAACTAAAACAGCAACGTCAATGTTAACCTTCGACAGATTTAGTTTCAAATATGACGATCAATGATGTTTCTTACCTCGGTTTTAGTTAAGCAGTTATGTGCAAACATCAAAATATCATCTTTATCAAATTTTAATATCAAAAATGAACTTTCATTAAGTTTATTTTTTCTGCCGTTGTTAGGAGAATTTTATCATATTCGCCTTGCATTATATTCACATTAACCAAATATGCACTATAACCTGACAAACATTTTCGAACTGCTTCAGCTAGTTCTCTGAAATTTAATATATTAACTTTCTGATGATATTTTACTTCTGGAGATTTCGTTTCGCTGGCCATTATTATTTATAATTAGATAAAAGTATATTATAATATGAACTTGATTAAGCGACTTGCTGATATATACGCGGGAGATTATATCACCACAAAATTACCAGCAACAAAATTACAAGTAATTTTGCCAATTTTGCCAATCACTAACGACAAAGTCGCAGACAAATTTTCTAGCTATAGTGAAGATGATATTTTGTACAACAACGAGTCCGACGATGAAGTAGTTGCTGTCGTTGACAGAAAACATTACAGCATGCCGACAACTGGACGATATAATGTTAAGTATCACATTGCTAAAAAAAAAAATAATTAATTTTACAGTTACCGAGCAACAAATATTTTGGCAGCTTATCAAACCTTTTTTAAATCTAAAAATAATTGGCCAGCAAAGAAATATAAAATATGATTTTATTTTTGTTAAAGTATTTAATTTAATGCCAGTTGATAATGCAAGAAAATTACATTTAATTTCGTTAGGTAAAACTATCAATTGTAAATCTGTACTTGTAAAGTACGAACAAATTTATAATAACATTATTGTATCGACCGAGTTGGCACCCAGCTATTAAATTTATCGCTATATCCTCTCCATTTAACTAAACTTTTATCGCCGCGCTTTCTAATAACTTTTTCAATAACAAATACGTCTTGGGAAGTTTTCTGAAGTTCCTGCTCGTAAAAACTACCAGTTATAGGCTCACCCAATAAATCCTTCAGCGCATATGTTACAGGTATTGTTAAAAGTACTTTATCAACAACAAATACTTCTTCGCTTTTACCTTCATTTCCTGTAACATATTTTTGATATTATTTTATTATTTTGGAGCAAAAACTGCTCGAACTTTTTATTAAAAAATTCTGCTCTGTGATCAGTCCAGATTCTATTTGGTTTTCTTTCTGTAGTTGTTATTATTTGTTTTAGCGAATCAGTTATTGACGTTCCTGTCTTATCTGAAACTGGCACACTAAAAGCATATTTGCTAAAAACATCTATGACATTAAAAAGATATCTTCTGTTATCGTTAAATGCGGCTAGATTTGACACATCAACTAAATCTATCGCCCAGATATCGTCAACGGCATTTGCGACAACTTTACGTCGCGGAAACTTTTTTTTTAGGTTTGTGTAATTCAGCTGCAAGATCATCTCACAATTGTCCGAGACGAAGCTTTCCAAGTCCAAGTTTATATTTTGCTCCAATAAAACCCTGCACCAACTTTCGGTCAACCCTTTCTCGCATATTTGTCGGTTTCATATCACGAAGTTCGTCCAACATTATTTTATCGTAGCCGTGCTTATCTTGTTCTTTGTCCCGGTAGCAGATATCATGGCGCATTGCTATCTCATCAACTTGATTGTAAGGCTCTTGTCCTGGCAGCGGATTATCGTTTTCATCAAGTTGTTTATCCAGCGGATTATAAGGTCCAGTATATTTATGGCCTGGCAATGTCCAACCGCCTTTTGGTTTCGGCAATTTGCCAATCACTTTATGTATATCTATACCTGTTCCTATTATTTCTCTGTTGTTACATTTTTGACAGTATGTGACAATTTTATTTTGCTCGAGACATAAATCTCTGTCAGAATCACACTTGCATATCATTATATATTTTCAGATTTATAATAATAATTGTTTACAAGCGTCTACTAAAATAACGTCCCTGACGACGTCAGTACATCCAGCTCCGGACAATTTCCTCAAAAACATACGTTTTCTTTTTCCACAAATTGTGCAAAGACTTTTCAGCATCACCCTGTTGTTCTTTGTTTTTTTCTGTTATTTCATTGATATTTTCTGTTTTAGTTTTACATTTGAGACAATATGTTGACATTATATATTTGTAATTTAGATAAAATTAATTGCAATCTCATCATTAGCATAAGAAGGATGCTTGTCAAACTGTAAAATAAATTTTTAAAAATCAGAGGCAGAGTTCTTCAAACTCGCGGACATCTGTTTAATGAACATCACGCAATAATATCCACAAGCTGATGTTCCAATAGGTTGAAGTTGATTGGACGAGTAATTTATTATTTTATTTTTGGACATATATTTTTTTATTGCGTCGCTCGTTGGAAGTCCAAATGAATCAAAGTAATTGTTATTATAAACTGCTACCCAATGTGTGCCAGATCCGTCGTTGAAATCTTGTATATTTATCGCACAGGAACCCAGCGATTTTATCGCCACAAGTTCATCTTTGGAATAAACTCCATGGAAATTTTTACTTGTTTTAGCTTATCAAGTATATCAAAGTTACTTAACGGGATCTCGTGCCCGGTAATGTTAGTCGTCGTCCTATTCCCAGCAGATTTGGCAGTAGACTTCCCGCTACTCTCGCCAGCAATGGTCCTATAAATCCGCCTTTGTTTGTTCTTCGACGTCGCGGTGTCTTTTTTTCGTTGTTGTTTTTCTTTGTCGTGGCATTATATTTATCGTCCACATAAAATTAAACTTGCAAAATTACAAGTAATTTTCCCAATTTTGTTACCATCGACATTCATACGAAACATTAAACTAAAAAATTAAACGAAAATTTTCTTTATACCACTGCCAACAATACCACTTCCGGAGACACTGTTTCTGACGATTCCACTGCCCTCAACTGCTTTTTTCGTTGCACCAGATACTGCGCCAGACGCTGCTGCTAGTCCTAATGTTCCTAACACCGGCAAAAGGTTTGGTATTAACGTTCTGGCCATTACAGATAGTGCCGGACCAAAGAAGCCGCCATGTTTTGCCATCGCAGTTATTTGTGTGGCACTTAAATTTAAAACAAAAGGTTTGCCGCGGTTATACTTATTTGCTTGTTTTTTGGTTAATATTAATTTTGTTAAAGTACCCAAAACATCTAAGGTGTTAGGATCGACTTTTAATGATACCTGCCGTTGTTTAGAAACAGCAGCTGATAATTTTTTAGCTTGACGTTCAGTCAAATATATTTCTTTGACAATATATTTCGTCATTATATACAGATTACAGATTAAACTCAAGGTTTTTTCAAACTTGTACCGACATTTTACCTTCGATAAAGTCGATTGTAACAGATCTATCGCTGATCACTAACGCGTACACGTACAACTGTTCCACTGGAACTGCTCCTTATGTCCAAGTAATATCAATATCAGCAGTTGAAATTACATCTCTTTCATTTTGTTTACTAACATCAAAATAAAATATCGGATAAAGTGTACGAAATTCCTCTGCTGATATCTGAGATCCGTCTCCAACGTCCTGATATTTTTGCACTGCGTCGATCAGGTGCATGTAAGGTCGAGTAATATTTTTATTAATGTCACCTGCAAAATTGCATTCTATCGCTCGCTCCGGATATTGTTTTGAATTTATTCTAGCATATATTCGTCTAACATGAGCATTATCAATTAATGCATTATTTTGTTGTGGTTACCGCGCCGCGCTTGCTGCGGAAATACAACAAATAATTGCCGTGGCTTTTATTCAGTCGACGTTGTTGTAACTCGCCAAGTGTAGTCGGTAGTATTTGGAACTGCGGTTTGATATATTTTATGTTGCTGAAAATGAATTTTGTTTGTGCGGTTTTTAAAAACAGCATCTAATTCGAGCGATTTTGAAACTGTAGGCGTTATTCGTGGCATCCACAGCGCAAGTTTATTTATGATAAACTGTACATCAGCTCCGCCTGACCTAAACAGCAGTCGTTTTGTTCTGCTCGATCTAAAATAAGTATATGTTTACCTTAACGAAATACTTTATTGTAATCGCGACAAAAACCGAAGATTGTACTTAACGGCAGCATCATTGTAATTTGACGTGATTCTGCTGCAAGTGCCTTTCTCTTAGCATGACCTTCATTGTAACGTACATTTCTTACGCTAATTTTCCCGTTAACTAAATTTAACATTGCAACGTCGTCTGCAGCCGCACCTGGTGGTGTTATACCAAGATTATTACAAGCAGCAGTAAGTGAGACTCTTGTAGCATCTGCATCAGCGCCTGCAGCTGGTGCTGCAATACCAAAATTATTAGCATTAGCGATAAGAAAATCTCTTACAGTTACAGCATCTGCAGCGGCATTAGCTCCATGTGCAAATGCTCCTTTTGAAATAAATTCTCCAGATCCTGCTGTACCAATTCCAGTATCTTTAAACCACATCATATTAGTTGCAGTTGATCTAGAGTAATCGTCGGAAAATGAAATAGTATTTAAGATTGTACTTGCAACTTGTAGGTGGCTCGAAATATCCTCAACCGTTTGATTGGCCTGCTGATATCTGGCACTTTTAAATAAACACCAGCCATTATTTAAAAGTGCTACTTTTGCGTTAGCCGCAATTGCGACAGGTGGATTAGCTATTGTCATAATCTGGCCGCGAACTTCCAATATTGCTTTGTGTGGCAGTAGAAATACATCTTCGTCTCGAGTATTAAATGTTCTAACACTAGCTTTATTTGGCTCATTAGAATTTTCATCGAGATATTCAATATATTCAAATTCTGTTACGGTGTCGTCGATGTCATAAGTTTCTGCTAAATCGAGATAATTTTTAACAGACATTTTTTATTTATTAGATTATATAAAATTGTCACTGCGGCGCTGTTACTTTAGATATTAACTTTTGTATAATCTACTCGCCCTTTGGTGATAAAAGTTTTTTTGTCCTTGTTATCATAGCACGTTGAGTTTCTTTTGTTGGAGCGATTTCTGATATAACTTGTTTGATTGTTGGTTTCTGAATAATTTTAGCAGTTATTTTTTGTGCCACCGCAGTTCCAGCAGCAGATGCAGCTCCAAAAGATTTTGATGCATCAAGTACAATTGGTGCAACTTTATGCGCGATTCCCGGAACATTTTCAATAATTTTAGTAAATATATTTCCCAAAAATCCACCAAAAATTTTTCTTCGGTAAATTTTTTTTTTGCTTCATTATATCTGAGGTTGCATAAAACAATAGCTTGTTATTGTGCGCGTAAGTGTAAATAGTAAGTAATAACCTCTTTATTCAGATCCATTTGTCGTCCAGATTGATCTGTTAACTGCATATTTATTGCTGTTATTTGATTTTCAACATTTAACGGATAATAAATAACTTGCCGCGGACTAATTTGCATGAGCGATCCCGGTGGAACATCTGGCGAAAAACTATATATTGTTTGTCCTTTACTACCCTGAGCTGAGTAAGATCCAGTTGCAATGGAGCAATTTATCAGTATTGTGTTTACGTCAGTTATATTTACTGGCAAATCACCATCATACGTTATAGTTTGTTCTGTGGTTGGTCCGTATTGTTTGTGAGTAAATCCAATCAGCGACGCTATGCTTGTTGCTGATGAAAAATCTATTATCAAATTATTTTTTAATGTTATTCTGGCGCGTAATGTGTTATAATTCGGTACCAGTTCAAAATTGTCTGAAACTCGTCCATTTTTCGATATTAATTCGCGTATCGTCTTACTTAAATCAGTTACGTTGTAGGCTCCTTGCGGAATTTTAAATGTTTTCCATGTAGGTCTTAGAGCTGGAGTTAAAGTAAAATCAAATTCATCGTTTACTCCAGTTTTTACGTTAGCCATGGAATGCCAACATGTACAAGAAATTAGTCCAATCTCATACTGTTTTTCAGTATCAAGTTGTACCGGTGGAATATAATTTACTGAAAAATTTGCGCTATCTTTCGCGTTAGCTATCGCGTTAGCTATCGCGGCTGTACTAGAGTCTAGTAATAATGTTGTTGACATTTTTTTATATAAAATTGTTATATTAAATCGTTCTGGTCTATATTAAATCATTGTGCAAAATTAACATTTACAAAATTATTATTTATAAAATTGACATTTATAAAATTAGGTCGCCGCGATTAAATCGGTGTGTAAAGTTTCGTATTCGTTAGATGTTAATAAATTTTCCGATCTTAAATGATCAAGTATATCAATAATTTCATTATCAATTTCAGCGACAACATTTCCAGCTTCCTTTGACGATATCAACAGCATTAATCTGACTATCATTTCGGCAGTTGATGCAAATATTTTTACACCTGTTCCAGTTTTTACTTTACTTAATCGACTTTTATCATAATCATCAAATACATTTTTAAAACTTCATCCTGCAGTACTAGTTGTTCCAGCTCTAAATTTTACTGCAGCATATTTAAAAACACCAGCAATAACACCATCTCGAGCTTTTCTGTAAAGTTCTGTGAAATCTTTTTCTTCAGCTTTATCAATTTCATCTAAAGTTTGTTTACCATCTTTAATTTTTTTAATCGAATATAACAATTAAATTATCATATTCATTTTGTGTTAATTTATCAATATTATCAACATCTTTAATATTATTTCTTTTATAAAAGTATCATAATCTGAGTCTTCCATTTTCTCTTTTACCATTTCCTTTATTTTTTCAATTTGCTTCCTTCTTTCAGTTTCCTCTGGCGACATAACTAGTGGTTGTTCAATCTCTTCTAAAAATGTTATGCTCTCTGGTCTATCAATTCTAAATATACTTTTTAGTTTTTTACCATTTTTTATGCGATTTTCATCATTTATTTTAAATTTCCTATGAAAATTCTAACTTTTACCAAACACTTTGTGTCTATTTTCAGTAGCTGTTCTTTGAAATACTCCAGCAATAACACCGACTCTAATATTATCAGAGAGTTGCGACATGTGTTCTTCTTCATTAGTTGTTCCTAATTCATTATTAGATGTATGACCATCCATTAATTATTTTATCTAAATTACTTATAAGTTTATCATACCTTTCTTTCGACCAAGTTTTTATATTATCAATATCATTTATATCATTTTCTCTTAAAAACTCACGATAATTATCATCAGTTATTTTATTATATGCTTTTTCTCGATAAAATCGTCTTTGTTCGTCAACACTTAAAAACTTTATCGTTTTCTCACTAATATCTTTTTGTTCTCTTTCAATATCCTCTAATTTTTCAGATAATTTTCCAAGTAAACTTCTAATCTCATGGGAAGTTAATTCTGATAATCTTCTTTCAAGTAAAAGTGGATTATTAATCAGTCGATTTAGTTCATTTCGTCTAGCAACAGGATCAGCAATATTTGCTACAAGTGCCTCAGCTAATCTTCTTCTTTCTTCGTCAGATCTGGCGATAATTTTTGCAGCAGCTGCTTCTTGTTGTTCTTTGACTAATCCAACCAAACCTTTTTCCTGTAGTCGCTTAACTTCTTCTTCTGACAGCGGTTTAGTTTCAGGTTGTTTTCCAAGTAGCGCCTCAGTAACTGGTTTGAGAATTGTTGCTGCTGTTTCTACTGCAGCCACTTGGCCAAGTGCTTGTTGAATCATCTGCCTAATTTCAGCTTTAGATTGAACAAATTTTTTTCAGATTTTCTATATGTTTTCTGTACTTTGCTTGTCTTTCCATTTTATTATATATAAATTTTATAAAATTAAGACTATCGAAAACAAAAACTTACTGCAGATAATTTTCAATACAACAACGAAATATTTTAGTTGGATCATGTGTAAGTTTATCGAACAAGAAAAAGTTATATTTATCCGCTGTCGCTTCATGATATAATTCAATAAATTTATCTTTTGTCACATCACCACATTGCTCGTTTGCAATATTTCTAATGTCAACATTGTCCAGACCCGGAAATAATATAAAACAACCAGTATTTCGTCTGATAAATCTGTCGACGTTGTAAAAACCTTAAGCTAAATAAACAGAATTACATTTCTTATTACGCGATAGTGAAAAATATGATCTTATTTTATTCATTTCTACATTGCTTAGCGGAATATCGTAAAAAACTACTATCTTATGCTCGGACGAATCAAGTTGATTAACTGGAACAAGTTCTTCTGGCTGTTTGATAATAAAAAATCTTCACCAGCATCAAGATCATAGCGAAGTTTGTTATTATATTCGTTAAGTAGCTCGTACTTATCTTGCTGTGGATTAATTGTATAAATATAAACTCGATCGTAGTTAAAATTATCGCCCAGCAGTAAATTCATAAGTAAATTTGTTTTTCCAGACCCAGTTCGTCCAACAATAAGATAATGACAATCTGGAAGTTCATTGTTATGTTTATATTTCACCAACCGCTCTGTATCAAAATTTAATATCGGTGATTTTGCCATTGTTGTTATATAAAAATTGTCAGACAATAAATAAATAATGAGCCATTATACAAAATTTGGAACAACATTAGGAGATTCATCGGCTGTAAGTACAACAATAACAAACGGCAAGATTGATTTATCAGGTTACCTAAAAAAATCTGGCGACACAATGACAGGAAACCTGTCTATGTCAAATCAACGAGTACTAGGTTTAGAAACAGATTATCCGCCAATAAATTTTAATAACACACAAGCTGTTAGTTATAAACAATTAAAATCCGTCGAGGGTAATAAACTAGATAAATCTGGCGGAACTTTAAGCGGCAACTTAGATATGTCAGGGAAAAAAATTATAAATTTAGAGACTAAATATCCACCAGCAAACTTAAATCAAACTCAAGCGGTAAGTTATACACAACTAAAATCTGTCGACGATAACAAGTTGTCACTGACAGGCGGAACTTTAAGCGGTAACTTAGATATGTCAGGAAAATTTTTTTTATAAATTTGGAGACTGGATATCCACCAGCAAACTTAAATCAAACACAAGCGGTAAGTTATTTACAGTTGAAATACGTGGATGATAACAAACTTGATAAAACCAGTGGAGCGGTTACAGGTAATTTTAACATGAAAGATAAAAAAATTATTGGGTTAGAAACTGTATATCCGCTAGAAAACTTTGATAAAAAACAAGCTGTAAGTTATGCAAAACTAAAATCTGTTGACGATAATAAACTTAACAAAGCCGGCGACATAATGACAGGTAACTTAAATATGTCAGAAAAGAAAACTGGACTACCAATAACCTCGCCACCAGCTAATGATACTGATGCTATTAGTTATGCTCAGTTAAAAGAAGAACTTACCCCATATTTTAAGAAATCTGGTGGACCAGTGACAGGCAATATAAACATGAGAGATAAAAAAATAACTACGACATACATTCCAGTTAACCTTAATGATCTGACAAATAAAGCGTATGTTGATAGTCTCTCTAGTGGTATAAAACGAACTAAAAACAATGTTGGATATATTCCGACACTTTACAGGGAAAGTGATAACCGAGTTGGGTTTGAGATAAGCGCATCAGCACATTATCCTGAAAATTATCCTTATTACGCTTTCTCTGATAGACACGAGTGGACGACCAACGGAGAAGTTGAAAATTTTTGGATCAAAATTAGATATCCCACTGCAGTTGCTACTTGGCAATTTCATTTGCGAGGTCGATTAAACTCTAGTGTTGGTCGAATTTATAATTGGCAATTAAAAGGATCAAGCAATGATATCGACTGGACAACATTATATAGTGCAGTAAATACGTATATTTCAACAGCACAATATTTTACAGTCCCGACAGAAAATATTGTTAACAAGTACTTATATTTCCGAGTTTATGTTATTGCTGCTCAACATCCATTTCCAGGACTGACCGCATTTCAAATATACACACTTGATGAACAAATTTAATCTATTGCTATAAAATAATGGCAACACAATGGTTTATAGACGTTGCGAAAGAATTTTATGATTATTTTTTTACCTATAAAAAATACTTTTTGGACGAATCACCAGTGGCACGTGCGATAAATACCAGAAAAAAATTTTCAATTCCAATGATAAACTCTCTATTGTCAGAGGAAGAAAAAAATTTTGTTCGTGTTATGTATATGCGAGGACCACAACTAAAAGAAGCAATAGAAAATTTTGAAGCGATAAGTAGATACTGTCATCCTGATGATTGCCTGGAAGAACATAAACAAGTTGAAATCCTGCTAAAAAAATATTGCTCGAGTTTGATTTTGGAAATTTAGATTTGATAATAAAATCGGACTTAATAAAAGCACGAGCTTACGGTGAAAGAGAAGACATAAAAAAATCTGTATAAGATAGTCATGATGGTCTCAGCAGATTTATGGAATCTAAAATAATAAGAATAAAAAGAAACAAGAAGTTATACAATAGTTTTTCAAAACGAGAAATTTTTATTTGTATCTCAGTATATACTACCACGACAAAGAAACTCTAATTAAAATCGTTACTATGACACCAGACACGAAGTTACTTATTAAAGTGTACGCAAATGCAATTATGTCAATGATACGTAAAAAAGACCCACAATTTGATCCGATTATTGTTGAAAGATCTCTAAAAATAATCAAAGATTTTGACGATGAAATTAGTGATCTTAATGATATTGAGCGAGAAAAGTTTTTTTGATAAAGTCAGCCAAACAAAGTTGGAATTAAAAATTAATTCTTATTACGACATAAGTGAAGAAGATGATATTTCATTACCATCATTTCAGCTCTCTAGACAATTGTCATTACGAAATTATTACAATGAAATCGAGAAAATACTCACAAAACCATATAAAAAATTAATGTTAAAAGTAGCTTCTGCTATTGGTCTGCTAACAATTGAATTAAAATCACTCAAAAAATTAATGCTAGCAAATTTCGTGGTCGCATATGCAATTATCAGACAACATCGTGTTCTCAAAAATTTCACGTTAAATCAGATAAGCTTGGTATTAAGGTATATTGATGAAACAGAAAGCGATTACAGTAATTTGGTGAATGAGACAGATTTGTATGAACTTGAAGTAGGAAATACTTTTGACTCATACACTTGGTTAAAGAAAAATGAGGTACTAACAGATGCACGATATAAGGATACTTCGTCCGATGTTTATGACAAATACAGAATTTTTATAGCTGATCCTAACAATAATAAGTTCCGCGAGTTTCTTGATTCGATTGCTGGTACCAGAACTTTTGTTTTTGTATAAAATATTGTATAATGAAAAAACATATCATCGATTTCAATCACATTTCAGAAGATATTCCAAAACAAGATGTTGACGCTCTAATGCAATATTATAAATTTTACCATAACAACCTCTGGTGTGTAAAAGAATGTTATAAATACTACCATAGAATACTTCGAGTAATATCATATTTGCCATTGTTAATGACTAGCTCTGGTATAATCTCAAGTGGAACATTATTAAATCCATTTTTGTTAATAATATCTGGTGTCGGTGTCTCTCTTTCAACACTTGTAAAAAAATGGAACCTAAACTTGAAACAAAAAAAAATTCTTGTAAAACAGCAAGTATCACATGCAAAATATTACTTGATCAGATACGATCTTACTTGCGAGGTGTAAAATATGACATGGACGATTTAATACGCGAGTTTCGTATTATTGACAGTATGTTAACAGATATCCTACCAATGAGAGTCAGCAGGTATGAAAAAGATTATCATAAAATATGGTTACAACAGTAGATGTTTAATTTTGTATAACTTTAGAAATATCAACCATATTGTCAATAAATGTCATCAAATCATCTGACCAACCTCTTATTCGTTCGTCATTTTCAGTTGCGAATAACCATACTGACCCATATTTGGTGATATATGATAACCAACTTTTTTAATACAATTAGTTATTATATTATATTAGGTTTTATGCCAGTATAACTTGAGGCTGATTTTATTGAATCAAATCTCTTACGAAATTTGTTTGTCAGATCAAATCCAACATGTCTTATTGATGATGGATAATAACCCATATTATATAATATTTCATTGTTCAAATATGAAATTTTGTCTAAATTCATGAGGTACATAAATATTGTTTTACTAGGGTGGTGGCGGTCTCCAGTCCAGAATCCGCATTTGATTTAGGATCAGCCTATTACTTTACTGAAATTTGGAGAAGGAGGGTGGTTTTTTGAGGAGAGGGGGTCTCTGAAGTGGTGAAAAAATGTCAGAACATATTTATTTTGAAGGGGGTGGGGGTCTCTGGTCTAGAATCCGCACTTGGTTTAGGATCTGCCTCCTTACATACTACTCCGTATGTTCATTTGAATGAATGAATGACTGAATGAATGAATGAATGAATGAAAACAAGGAAGCAAAGCAAACAAGGTGATTACTTATGGATTGTTGGTGAAGTATATATAGACACTAACAGAGTTTGAGGGAAGAAGAACTGGTTAGGCTGGGAAACAATGTTTGGGACCATGTTGATTTTCAATCCAAATATATTTAGTTGCAAGGTCAAACAGATCAACAGAACATGATATATTTTATATAATCGACTGACGGCTTTCAAAAATTTTATTTTAATTGATACGTAAAATGATGACATTTTCATCAATGTGATAATTTTTGAAGCAGATAGAATTCTCCTCTCTCACCTTATAAACGAAGATTGTGTTTCTTCTACGGATTTTAATTACTGGAAAGACATCATATTTTTTTTCTTAGCAACCTAACAGCACCATTGATAAAAATTATTATTATTATTATTATTATTATTATTATTATTAAGCTCAAATAATTCGATATTTTTTTTTGCAAGTTGGCTTTCATCGGTATGGACAAAGAATAAACAAACTGTCATCACTGCAAATTATCGGACAAGGTGATAAGAAACCAGTATATAAACTTCTTTCTTACCTCTGCCTGATACTTGTGAGGAAGCAACGAAACGTAATGACAACAACTTTGTAAAGTATAATGCTAGATGGCAGAGCTGGGCACCGCGAACAAAAGGGGCATAATCGCAGCATTTCTGAACATACCGCGTCACATATCACGGTATGCCGCAGTTATATTGGTGACTAACAGTTTAATGTTCTGGGACAGGGGTCTGACGATGTTTTATATTTCCATCTATCAAAAGCTGGAAAATATTTTGCACTGATTTATAGCAAAATAACACTATACTATATCCATTATACAAGGTGTGGGGTGTACTATCTTTAAGATAAAGGTCGTGACGAGATATTTTTTGCTTTTTGTTTTCTTTTACACTGTCTTTTTCATTCTTTAGCTTTGAAGCTGTTTGAAGTTAACGGAAGCAATATATATATATATATATATATATATATATATATATATATATATATATATATATATATATATATATATATATATATATATATATATATATAAGTATATATAATGTGTATTCTAAAGGCTTTGTTATAACGTTACTTTGTTACAATGCTTAATTCGTTATAGGGTTTGATATGTGTAATCCACCTGAGAAAATTAGCTGAATTGTAACGTTTTTATCACCTGAGGTGCCGAATCCAGATAAGCAATGGCGGTCAGTGCTCACAAAATCCTAGAGTTCGAAGTCAGGGTCCCTTCTAATTTCAGATCGGACCCCTCCTGTTTTCTAAGTAAAGTGTCCCTCGGGCTTGTTAATTGAAAAAAAACGAATTTGACTGAGAAACTTCGACCTCGCTGAAATTCGGTTTTTTATTTCAAGTTGTTGAAAGAATAGTAAATTATTCGTATGTATCCGTAGGTATGCCCCTTACCCGTATGAAGGTCGGCTACTTACCACTTCTATCAAAAGCTTTAAACATTGTGCATAAAACGAAGCATGTGACCTATCAATGTTGAACAGATTGCCTAAGTTACCTATAATTAGTGCTCACTTTGCTTTACCATACACGTCAGTCTACGTGATGGCATTAATATTTATGCACGTTGTCATACAAATATTTAAAAAGAACTGGTTGTTGTTCACATATTATTTATGTTGGATTAATCAATACCAATTTTAATTTGGTTTTTTCGATTATTTGTTTTTACATATTATTTATGTTGACTAAATCGATATAACTCAAATCAGTTAAGATTCATTTTACTTACTATATACTTAGAATTAAACTTTTCATTTTATGCAGTGTATTTATATGGGGTAATAGAGAATATCTAAACTATATAAATAAAATTATATATTAATCAAACTACTATATTTAACAAAGTGCTTGTTGCCACGTAAAATCAAGTTTTCAACAACCATATCTATGCAAAACTTAAGCAATATTTTTTAAAATAATATATAGCAAAAGTTATATCACAAGTCCAAAAGTATACTATCACAAGTCCAAAAGTATAGAGTATCAAAAATGAGTTCAGTAGTGTTCCAAATGAAGTCCATGTGGTGTTTGAAATGCAGTTATGTGCCAGTAGCCTTGAATATTGTTGATATGCTAACAGTCTTGATGTATTACAATGATATAATCCAAAATGTCTTTAAATGAATTCATTGTAATTCCAAGAATTGTTATTTAATTCTAATGTCTATGAGTACTATGTAATTATAATGAATAATTGAAATAAACAAATCCTCTCAAATAATAATTGAACACAACTATGGTGACTGACTCCACTACAGATGTCTAAGATAAGAATACATTATAATGTTGCTCACTACTTTATATTAAAAAGACACAATTTTAAAATCCATGATGAAGGCAATAAGTTCATTTCCAGAACCTTCCAAGTTGTAAACAAGGTGAAGACCCTTAATAGCCAAACAATAAAAAATCAGGTGACCAGAATTCAGATCCCCTCAAATTTGTCAAAAAGATTACTTCTACAATCTTTCAAGGTCAAAAACCACATAAACATGTTTACCCAAATTAAAAATACAACATGAAGCTATGTAATGTGTTTATAAAAAAGACCCTTTACAATCTACAATCATGAATCAAAAATGAAACACATATTATAGATATACATAAAAGGGTTCTTGAGAGAATCTCTAAAAGTCAATTTGTATTCACTTTTAGAACTCACCATGGATCTAACCCTCTATTGATATTCATCTTAGAACGAGTAGTTGTTAGAAGATGGGTTGTCCATGACCCTCTACGCAATATAAAATATCCTTAGCTTCCTCTGGTAAAAAAATTCCACATATCCTGAACAATCAGTTCTACAGTACTGGGAAGTCTGATTTTTGTATGCATCTAGATGAGGATGGAATCGTATGCCAAAATGTGAAATCAAACTGGGTTTTGGTATTTGGGCCAAATGATGCGGGATTAAACGGATTAGACGATATTTTGGCAGTGTAATGAAGAGCAACTTTCTTTCGTCTCGGGCAAAGTGGTGATTCACTTACTTTAATATACAGTCTTTCCGAAAGAGGAATTTATGAATGCTCCCAAAGTCTAAGTCACTGCAAGAGTATCAAACATCTTCAGGCAAGATTTTGGATCTGATCCGTAAATATTCCAGCATTAGTCAAATTTGGACCTTACTAAAAATGTTGGCCTAATTTGAACTAAGTCTGAGGTTCTTCGATTATTGTCCTTGAGGTATCTAATATGCGAATTGAATATTAGTCTTTTGGTCAAATATAGAAGATTTTTATTTGTATTCAGCCGATTACCCATCAGCATGTATATATATATATATATATATATATATATATATATATATATATATATATATATATATATATATATATACTTTTGTTTTGGAAATCGATGGCGGCGCGTCTGATACATTCAAAAAATGAAATCTATCGTACGTACAAAAATGAATTAATGCAAGAGATGCATAGTTACATAACTATACACATATCCGCTATAAATTTATCCGTGAATATATATATATTCATGCCAGTAGTGGAAACACTGTATCTATTTGCTGATCTTGATACAGAACCAGTGTCAGTTTGAGTGAACAACTTTTATTTTCCCAGAGTAAGAATCATTGATTTTAGCTAAGGCCATACCTAGAGTACGTGATAATCGGCATGTAAATGTTTTTACGTTGTCCTGGTAAGATGACAAAGTGACCATCATACGGGAATCTGTTTTGCCTTTTAGTTAGTTTTATAACTCAGTGTTATAAGAAGATATAGCCAGTTGTGCTTTAAACCTTTGACACTCAAAGGTGTTTTGTTGTGACTAGTTTGAGTTGATTTTTTTATTTTTTTGGAATTAGTAATTTATTTACCCTGGAATACAAGTGGTCCTAAATTGATTCTTGGACAAAGACATTTATTGAAAATTATTCGGAATTCCAAACTGGAATATTATTCTTTGTGATTCAACAAAGAACTGTTGAAACATCAAGACAAATCTGACTATCGATGACGTCATCGCCTTCCACCTTGGATTTCATCGGGATTCGAGCTGTGATTCACTTAGGACATTTTATTGATAGGACTTATATTTTTTACTTCTTGGATTAATTTTGGATTTGATTCGTAAACCGTAAGTCCTCTTCCTTTTTTGTACCTTGTTTTTCAAGGAAAATAAATTATTTTGTTAAATTTTACAAAGCTTGTTTTCTTCACTCTTTCTTGTTACTTTTGCACGAGCTTAGACACGTAGCAATATATATATATATATATATATATATATATATATATATATATATATATATATATATATATATATATATATATATATATGATATAGTTATACAGTTACGTACGTACATACAAGTGGAGTACGATACGATATTGGTATGCGACACATGTTAATGTTCAATCACACGCGTGTACTTAAATAAAAACTCTTTCGGAGAAGACACAAAAAAAGCGTCATTAACATACAACCAGTATTCAAAATCATTTTCTTAGTGGTATCATATAAACATTATACATGACATATTGTTGATAATACTGCATGCATTATACAACGAAATGGAGAAGAAACGGACCAGAGAGTAGTACTGAACGTACGATACTACTATTACAATTACAACAGCAACAACAACAACATTAATAATAATAATAATAATAATAATAATAATAATAACAATAATAAGTAGCAGTGGTACATTATTACCCTTAATTTGTGCTCTATGGATAAAATTTCCTAAGTGTTTAAATTCGACAGATTTCGTTAAATTTAGTCATTAATAAATTTCAACACACTCGGATATCTCACAAAATATGGGTTTATATACTTCTTTCAAACTGATGCCTGTAAAAAATAAACCATGTTCTAAAAATTTGATGTCCAGCACAACTAGAATAGGAACCGTCAAGGCAGAGTTTCGGGTAAAATGCAACACCAGAGTGCCAATATCGATTTGAAAGAAATTCCAAGTCTGAAAGCCTTCTCAAAAGAGACATATAAATGCGTATCAGTTTCAGTTTTGTTCCGTGAATCTAGTTTCAAAGCATATGGATAATCATAGTTTGTCTTCGTTTGATTAACCTGAAAAATTTCATATTACTGCCGTAACAAAGTGCAGATAGAGCATATGTATGTATGTATGTATGTATGTATGTATGTATGTATGTATGTATACATTTCATCACTCAGAATGGGTGATTCTTGCAAAGTAAAGGTCTGTAGATGTTAGAACATTACGAGGACCAATTATCTATGTTCACGTCGTTTTAAAACGGCGTGAATATTTACCCAAACTGCCCATTTTAGTTCGCTACCAAAATTGTCTTGCAAATTTCTTCAGACATTGTTTTATTATTATTCGAACCACCTTGGCTATTTCAATGAGACAAAAATATGCCCCAGAATGTAAGTTTGCGCAGTGATTTAGAGAAATAAATTCGTACATTTTGTTAGCCGGAAATATCATGCAAAAAAACAACCGCTATTCGAACCACCTGAGCTGTTTCTTCTATTGAAGTGACGGTAGAAATGACTGAAAAGTCGCAAATAAAAAAATAATTCCATTCATTCACAGGTTCTCAATCAATCCTCGTTTCATAAATAGCCGAGGTGGTCCGAATGGCAGCTGTCGACATACAGTCGATCCATAAGATTGCCCTCGAAGCTGCCAATGACGTTGTGCATGTAATTCACGGCTAATGTTAAAGGTTTTTGTGCTTCAGATTCCGCATCACGGCTCTTATGAGCAATTACATTCATTTGTAGGCTTTGTTTTAAAGGTTAAAGTTTGATAAAATATTTTGCAAGTAGAGTTTGCATTTAAATACAATTAATAGCATCTTTCTAATCACATCCAAATGGTATTTTGGTTTAGTAAACGTTAAACAGTTGTTTAAATATAATTTGAAATAGCGACCACAACGGGAGCTAGAATAGGAGCTGAAGCATCTGAAACTGGCGAGCAACCAGTAAAAAAGGATATTTTTTTTTTTTACCACACCGAATACGGTGTTGGACGTGGCCTAGAAAATCTTGACAGAATATGATGTTGGCTGTAGCCCAGAAGATCATGACAGAATATAATGTTGGTGGTAGCCCAGAAAATTTTGATAGAACAGCATGTTGGACTTAGCATAGAAAATCTTGACAGTAGTGACAAACTTACTATCTCCATTTGATAAAATTACTTTCCTGGAATGTAAATAGACATAAAAATAATGCAAGGTCACTTCTTTTACAAACGTTTGGAAATTACATGATATAATTGTTTTGTCAATAATTTGAACTGATACTAAATATCTGTGAGTTGCCTATTGGGTCCCATGTCTTTTCACAAAACCATATACAATACTAAACCTGAGAAAGGGAGAAACTCTGGAGGCGTTTGTCTATACGTTAAAAGTGAGATGTAACACTCAGTAAAATCAAAATATATTTTGAATTATGTATTAAGTTTTTGCTTTTTGATAGAAACCGTTTGATCATGGATAAGGACAGTCCATTCTGTTTTCTAATCATCTCTCCTCAAATGGATCTATTGTCTATAGCAAAGAATCAGAAGGTAATGGTGTATCTCTGTATGAGCATAAACTTTTTGACGTCTTAAGTAAATTAGACAAAGTGCTTGTGATTTAAACAGTAGAATATGTCTTTAAGTAGACTGAATAATACGCGAAAAGGATATTTCAATGTACTAATTTGAATATTTCATATTTACACTTTTGATACATATACGTTAAATTTTTTGGAAAATCCTTGATTAATCTGTGCAAAAATAGTTTACAAGTGGGTGAAACCGGAACATGGACATATCTCGATAACAGAGGTGATGAAAGTACTGTTGTCGATGTAATAGCTTCGTCCCATGTTAGACACAATTTTGAATTTTGTCTTTCGAGTTGTCTCCCATGGATCACAAACGTCGTACACCAGTACATATACATGTCTGGCCCAGATGTAAATGGAGACCAAACAAGACGAAGTTATTTTATATATATATATATATATATATATATATATATATATATATATATATATATATATGGGTAAGCTGAATCTTTGATGTATCATGAATTGTATAAAATTTTGGTTAAAAAGAAACGAGAATAGGCCAGTTTTCTTTTAATGAAAAAAAAGATATACAACGAGTGGCTTTTAATAAAAAGCCTTCATAATTTGCATCTAATTTATTACATATAGTTTAAGTGTACTTTTCATTCTTTTAAGGGAGATAAAACTGACGGCCATAAACTGTGCAATGGGGGTGGGTGAAGCCTTCACCACCCCCTGGTACGTACGTGCGCTCAAAAAGAGGTTCTTTAGTGACTCTTAATTTCGTTTACACTTCTTTCATATTAATTAGCACAGATTTCGTTGTTTATTTGATAAATAAAATGAACACACACAGCTGACATGTAACATTAAAAATGTTTGAATATTGTAAATGAAAACATAGGATTTGAAGCATTCCTGTCCTAAAAAGTGACAGGGCATCTATCTGCATCTAGCTACATGTCGATTTGAGTCAGAAGCATCACAATAGTAAAGGAACAAGATGTAATTCAACAATTGAACCCAAATTACAGTTCATTCGTATCGTTACTGTCCATATTTCTCTCTTCCAACTGACTGTCAGTGTCCTTTTCAATAATTCTCCTTCGTTTCGGTTGTGTGAGCCATGTTTTAGAAAGTCGACTGTTGAAGAAGGTGACCTAGTTAGGAATCTCATTCACGGTGTTTTGCGTGAAGTTCATGACAAACATATGCTGCATGATGATCATGCTTGATCCGATGAGTGGGTTTCTGACAACGTGATTCTGTTGAATATTACATGTTTGGGAACTCGATAGTGATATTTAAATCTTTTTGCATCGCCCGAAGAGTTTCTCTTGTTAATGCAAAATTTGTGTCATTTTTCCTTATGATTGTACTTGTATATATCTTTATTTTTAGGTGGCAATCAACGGAGCTAATGATGCTTCTTAAGCTGTTCGCCTTAAACTCAAATCCATCTTTTGTCTTTTTAACGAGAATAAACCTGGCCAGGTGCCAATCAAATACAGGTGGGTGAAATTAGTGTAAATTTCTGGAGTCATTTTTGACTGCAAGAATTCTGTTCCAAATTCTTCCATTAACTCACAGTTTTGTAGATTGAAGGTTACTTCATCATCTTGATCCATTTCTGTGTCATTGTTTACTTTTTTCTCCACAGAGCTGCACAGTGTTTCTTTATTGCATGACGATGATGCTCGAAACAACAATGTTGACAGAGATGACAGCAGACGACACAGGGTGGACCTCAATAATATTTATTTCCTGTGCTCAGTATGTTTGGTTTTATTTGTTTAAAACTATTTGTTTATATAAAACTATTGAACATGAAAATGATTTTCTTGTTATTTTCTCCTTTTTAAATGTAATATTCCTAGTAATCCATACCCAAGCTTAGAGAGTATATAGTAGCTATGGAAACATGATCATTATGCGTGTTGACAATCAGAAACAATTTATGAAGTAATTAAATCCATGAAATCTATTAAAGCACAAGGACAAGCTGCAGTGCCGGATTAAGGTCATGAGGGGCCTACCTATCGGTTAATCCAATCATGGCATTGTTGAAAATCCTTTAAAGTGCCCTAATCGGAATTTCGCGTCATTTATGTCTTTACTTTTAAACATGATCATGTTAGACAGTAATGTTTCAGAAATGTGTTGTAAACGAATAATATATACATTGCATAAACGAGGAAGCACATATGATCTTCGAAATTAATGGAGTAAGACTCATTTCAATATTTTTGGAAGAGTCTTCACACAGTTTATTGTCCAATGAATGACACAGTTGAATATTGATCATAATTTATTTCTTGAACATCGGCAGGGTACCAGACAGGTTATATTAATATAGATAATATTTTACACTGTTCGCTTTTGTTCAGAAATACGTCTAACAATGTGCTCAAAAGGAAACTGGGGAAATGGCAAAACTGGAAAACAAGAAAGAATAGAAGCAGCAGCGACGACAAGAGGTGGAGGACTGGAAGCTGGATATGGATTATTTTAGTCTCACTACTGCAAAAGAGGAGGTCCTGTTGCATCGTGAGGCAGATGACGAGGCCTAGTCGTCCTGGATATCGTCTTTAGCATCTCAATGATGCAGAACAACAACAAACGGCTCTTTTCAGGACCTTCTATATCTTTTAGAAATAGATACTAATAAAAAATTGCCCATTTTTGTTTTTACGTCTTTGTGTATCTTTGTCTTCTATAAGAAATACTTCAGCCACAGTGAAATAGTATATATATATATATATATATATATATATATATATATATATATATATATATATATATATATAAACACCTCTACCCTTGTACTTAAACGCTTGGGCCTTACTCTTGCGTCCGAGTGGAATTTAAGAACTTAGGAGGAAAGGTAACAGCTTACATAATAAGCACCCCCTCTAGACGGAAAGGGATCAGACCAGCGCAAAGGGAGCTAAAAATTTAAGCAGACCTAGAGGAAACACAGGAAATGGGAACTGGCGGCCTTGGAAACAATCGAGAAGCCGCCATGTCACACATAAGGATCACCAGGAGGTCACAGCCTCTTCAAGAAAGAGTCATAATCCAACAAAAGCTTCCACATCCCATTGGAGGCAGTTAGCAACAAATATAAGACAGAAGGGGAGAGATACAGTGAATGTCTGATAACACTGGCTGCACTACTGATATGTAACAGCTTAAGAGATAACCGTCAGATGCAGCTGACATACATCTCCTTTCCTTCAAGCATTAGCCCACTCACTGTAGCCTACCTCATCCAAAAATTCGCACCAAACGTCAGTTTGAATCTCCCGACAACTTGAAAGTAATCCTGACCCGCCTATGACTCCCAACAGCTCGTTTACGAGGTAAAGAAAATAAAAATGCTTAAGAATTTTTTTGATAAAAATTAGCTACCATAACACATTTTATCCATTGGGCACAATGTCTGAAAGTATACCTTGATCATTTCGCGCTAACATGAACAAGATCAAGAAAATATTAAAAGAATAACTAATAATTGGTATTGTAGACATTTTTGGGAAACCGCAATGTACACTAAATTACAAAACGTTGACTACGTAGGTAAATTATAACTAGTTCAATGTTTAAACTAAAAATAAGTGACTTACATGTAATTGGCATGATAGGGACAGCCCGATATAGATAACCGAACAGAATTGGACAAAGAGCACATGCGGCGTTTCAATTTATGATTCCGCTGCTACTATGCGCCTCCGAACATACCTTTCGAACTTGGACACGGACAGATGTTGTGTTATAATTTAATAATACGCCGCTTGTACAATGTTTAATAGTCTCACATAGTCGAATGACAGAAAGGCGACTTAAATTTACAATTAAGCAATCAACCTACAAATGCTTAAATTCATGTCAGCGTACCGAATCAGAAGGATGCTTTTTTCCCCCCTTACGACCTCACTTAAAGTATGTACATAGTACGTTCCCCGGTCTCTAGCTGGAGCACATACACCAGAACGTGGTTCTGACTACTGAAGAGAGCCAAGCCTTCGAATGTGATGTACCTACCTTAGCAACCCACCAGCAGGGACACAGGAGCAAGTGGGAGAAGCAGAAGGAGGGCTGGAAGAAGAGTAGCAAACCCTGGACACGGTAACTAACCTAGAGGGCCGTTGAAAGCGGGCCGAGAGCCTTCCTTCGTACCCTACACACCTCCAGGACTCGCTGCTCTGAATAGCTGGCACCATGGGGTTTGACATTTGGCATTTAAAAACCACTTTTATAACTTGTTAAATTACAAATTTGACCTTTCTCTAGCTAGCATCTAAATACACAACCATGAATTTGTGGAAATACTATCTAAGTTCAGTAAATTATTTAAGGGTAACATATACTCACGGATTAGTTTATATTTTTTGGAAACATTAGGTACACTTAGTACACACAATTTTAAAACTTTAATAAAATAAGTAGAATTTATAATTAGATAGAATACTACAATTACAGTATTAGGGACAGGCCGACTTAGAGAACTGGGTCGAATTTGATTAAAAAATACATTACTGGCGTTTCAGTTCAGGATCCCTTGTCGCTTTATCGCCGCTGGAATGCCCCAGAAGAAGAAGTAAGGTAGGGAGCTATACATCACGACTGGGCGTCACAATAGCTCGCGAACTCCAGCATGTCAACAAATGCACAATGGTTGGAGTGAAGAAAGCATAGTGGTTGGAGGGTTAGAGTAGAAGCAGCCTGGCGGGGAACCTTAGCGGGTGGAGGTTACAGTTCCACCTGCAACTACTTCATGTAATAAACCAACAGGGACCACCTGCTTTGAATACTGCATGTAGTTTTCATTTGGCTTTGAAAACCCTTTCGGCCACAACTCTTTAAAAATTACAAACTTGACTTTTTCGAACAATCGTCTAAAATAATAATTATTCTTTCACCAAGAACTTGGAAATACGTAAGATCTCTAATTAACTGAAGGGTAACTTCTGCCGCAAATTCCTTTAAATTTTTCGGACGCATTAAGTCAGTAAGTACAATCTGTACACTAAATTCTAAATTTGAACGAAATAAGTCAGCTTCAAGTTAATAGAATACTACAATTAAAATATGTGGCTTACACATAATTGGTCAATAGGGACAGCTTGACTTAAAAATAAAACAACTATACAGAATTTGAGAGCAAGAATTTAACTGGCGTTTAAATTTATGATTCCTCTGCCGCATCACGCCTTCCGGACATACCTTTCTAATATGACCGTAACGGACATTGTTCCAGCAACAATCAATTAGTACACCGTGAGTGCAGTTAATTAAATAGTCGTGCATGGTCGAGGGACCAAACACGACTCAATTTCAAAGTCAGTCTGTCAGTCTCATCATTCCTCGTTGGCCAGGCAACAAGTAAAACAACAAGAATGACAAGCCAACACTGCAAGATTTGAAAACGAATCTGTGGATATATTTCAGAGAACAGTGCGCCTCTTGAAGTAGATGAGGGAATAATGTTCATCTCACGGAAAGCCATGTTGAGACGGAAAGCATCTCTTTGCGAGCACAACGTAATTCAGGAGTAGACATCTAAAATTAGGAGAGCCTGGGCTGAGAAAGCAAAGGACAGAGAAAGACTGATAAAGAAGAGGAAACGGAAACTGATCACTGAAAGATGGGAAAAGTCCAGGAGAGACAAAGGGTCAGAAAAGGACAAGCCCAAGAAATCATCAATCCCTCGATACTGAATGGAAATGTGCACAAGGCACACAGCATAGTTCACTCAGAGGGGTATGGTATGCGTTGGTGGTTGGTAGTTATTAAACATCAACTGCCCCAAAGGCCCATTTCAGGGCCAGCCAGATCTTTTCCGAAAGAGTGATGCTACTTAAAGTCATTACCACTCCATGTGTTTAAGTCTGTATGTTTGTGTATGTGTATTTTTTTTATGTCCGATCACAACCATCTAGCACTTAAAAACCCGTTCTTGTATGTGGTAGTATGCTTGTTGGCATAGTGTGTCTATGAACAGTCCTACCGTTGCCTGTGTGTGAGAGAGTGTGTGTATCTTTCAACCCCCACTTTGACATCCTACCCCCTCTTGTGTGATAGTATGTTTGTGTGTTTGTAAGTATAATTTTTTGTAAAAATTCCTACACGTTTCGTTGGTAAGTTAAGTGCGGGGCTTTTAGTATCTACACGCTGTGCATTGTATATATTATTTTTCATGAAACAAATACAATTTCCCTTTGTACCTCGTTGCGCCATTTAGAAGTCGAGAGGCTGTATGAAAATAGGTGTCAATCGTGCTTGTGGCTGATGCTATGTTTTTCAGTTTCAATACTTTGTTATTTGACAATGCATAAACACGGATTAAACAATGTACTCCTGTACAGATTCAATCCATTCTTAACTTGAGTCCACTCGTTTATCCAGTGGGTCAGGGACCTGTTCCATGAACGGTAAGCACCTAAACAGCTTCTCAACCACAACTGTTAATTGCGCTGAGCATTTCCGGATGATCTAATTCACAGATAACGGTTTATATTCGGATATCTTACACGGGTACTAACTTATCGTATTTGCTCTGATAAACAGCCTATAAGTCAATGGTCATGGATTTCAATAACACAGTAATGGCAAGAATGTAAAGGAGCTAAATTAAGTAATATACAGACATGCGTAAAGGACAGAAAATTACAAATATTCGAATACAAAAAAAAAAAGGTGGTAAAATGTTAATGTTCCGGAAACTCTACAAGGCAAAACTTGGCAATAGGGGTTTTGGTGTAAGTTTTTATATTAGCCAGGGAATGATGGGATATACTAACGATCACGTGTACGCAAGCTATTACGATGGAGTGTTTCGTTATAATTTGCACAACTCTTCTGACCATATTGATTTGGAACGCAAAGGGCATTATGTCAGAAACGCCCTATCTTAGTTCCTTACTCCAAGATTTCGATATTGTGTGCATACAAGAGCAATGGATACCTTCAGAACAACTCCATTTTCCACAAAGAATGCACAGAGAATTTACTGCTTTTAGGCTACAGGATAACATAATTCACAAAGAGTCCGTGAGAAAGAAAAAGTCCCTCCAGCTTTGAAAGAATTGCGATTCTCTATCGAAAGTCGCTGCCAGTCTGTCCCTTACAAAACGTTGGAAAGAACAGAATTTTGCAGTTGAAATTAGTATGCGTGCTTTCAAATTTCTTTAAAAGACTATAAATAAATAATGGAAACAACGGAATACCTTCTTGTTGACAACAGAAAGAAAGGTCTCATGAGTTTGTGGTGATCTCATCGCACAGCTGCCAAATTAAGTGCATTCCTTTCTTGAAATAAGTCATCTAATTTCTTCCAGTAGTAAACCCACGTCTGGAAAACCAGAATATACAGTGTGTTCATATAACGGCCACCACTCGTCCTTGATGATTAGGTATCCTCTTCAAAAATAAATTAGTAGTGCCAACATTGAAGATGATCACCATCTAAATCTCTTTGATCACTTACCTGTAATCTCTTTGATCACTTACCTGTAATCTCCCTGACCTTTTACCTGTAATCTCTTTGATCACTTACCTGTAAGAGCACAGCTAACAGACAAATTCCAGGAATAGACTTTCTCGCACTATCCCCTTACAATCAACTTCAGAAAAACTTTTGCGACCAGTTAGAGATGTATAAAAATGAAACCTTTGAACAATTAGAAGCGTTAAAACGTTTTAGAGTGTGAAAAGAAAGTTCACAAACCAATTAAACAAAGCAAAAGGACATTATAAACATGAACAATTCAATGAGTTAGAAAAAGCTGCGGAATTGGATTAGGGAATTTCTACAGAATAGTAAGACTGTATAAGAAGGGACAGAGATATGAAGACATAATTCGGACCCTCATTTAATTCGTGATGAAGGCGTCAATGTTTTTGAAAAACTTGGAATTGAAACACTAGATTATCATTTCAATGAATCTTTTGCTGTTGAAATTAGGAATACCGTGAAGAATAGTGTGGATCCAAATATTGAAAATGGAACCGACAACCAGGTGTGTGGTAACATAATGTAAAATGACATTGAAGAGGCTATGAGAGAAATGGGGAAATATAAATCATGTTGTCATGATAAAATAAATCCAGAGCATGTCATCTATGCTCATTGATCGATTAGTTCAATTTTATGCCATGTAATCGGATCGTCTCCTTGGAAACTTATTTCGACTATTTTAAATGTGAAATCGGTAATACTATCTTCAAAGCTGGACAAAAAGATATGCTTGACCTAAAGAACTATAGAAGTATCTCAATCGATCCCTTTTTTAAAAAAAGTATTACTGGCTCATTTTAGTGAAAGGAACAATTTTCATCACCCGTTACAAGACTAATTTCAAGACCAATCTAGTGGCATTACTGTGGCTTTTATTATAAATGAGGGAGTAGTCCACTATTTTGAAGGATGCTCAGAATTATATGTTGCATTACTCAGGAAGCCAAGGAGAAAGTCGAGGAAGAACGCTTTCGACGTGGTTATTCTGTTTCATGATAAATAACTTAAAATCTTCATTGGAGCAACCAAATCTGGAATACAATTTGGTACCTTAAGCACACTATGTGTTCCTCTTGCTGATGACACGACTCGGTCATCCTCGCCATTTGAAGATATGGATAGTCTGCATCAAAACCGTGATGACTTTGCAACTTAGTGGAGAATGTGATACTATGCTGATAAAAGCAATATTGTAATATTTTCAAAAGAAATTAATCCTGCAGAAAACCGTGTTCAAGCAGATTCCTCTAGTTTCGTCAAGCAAATTTGCTGGGGTTGCTCTTTTATCAGACCTTTCTAATACTGTTACAGTGAAAATGCTGGTGAAAAAGGATCGTCAGCATTCCATTTTCTTGTTAGGGATTGGCACAGGAGAGAATGGCAGGAATCCAATTAACAGTGCTAATATCTGGACAAAAATAGCTTTGCCAGCTTTGATGTATCGCTGCAAGTTGTGGTCAGACTTAGTCTTTTCCAAACACTGCGTATTTAACAATGTGTTTAATTACCTCTGAGACGAGTGTAATTATAAAATCTTAATTGCAAAGAGAGTCATTGCAAATACTATATCCAACAGACATTGTAGACTCACACTGGCTTTTCTGCTAAGATCATGACAATCTGCTTCATATCGTACTGGGTCATACGTACATACATACTTTGAACACCTTCACATATGTTCCTGTCCTTGCATACTTGATATCCATTTCATGAATATAATAGCTTCATGCTTAATATGCATTACTAGTTGGTAACAACTATATTTCAAATAAAAATATGTCATACTGCATATGTTAATTATATGGTATTCCGCATACTTGTGTCTAAATTGTTGGATGCTCTTAAGAAAAGCCTTGTATTGAAGATAAAACATTTTTTCCATTCCCCGTGCTTTCCATACTGGATACGGTATTAATGAAACTGAGACAGGAAATTGTTAAATCTTTATGCTGGGGACTAATGACAATCATTGTATTTTGTGAATACATTTAAATTTTAGTACGTTGTGTATTAGTTAATGCTACTTGAATATTCATGTTACTATTGTGTAATAATGAAAAATAATTGAATGCAGTTTCTTTTGAATAGGAAATAAAGTCAGACAGTCAGTCATACATATGAATTTATACTGCCGCTGAACTCCTGATAGCCTATAAAGCGATATAAATATCAGTGACCTGTTATTGACTTAATACGCCTCTCAACTGATATTGAAAGTGTACTCCTACGTATCAGCCAGATATAAATTAAGTCAACAGGCTTATGCCGTTAAAGACATCTACATTCATAAACGTGGTCATCATAAAGATAGAGGACAACAATTTTTTTCCATACATTCATTGTATTCGCAAATTGAACCAATATTTAGAATAAGGATATGGAATGAATGAGTCACCTTAATTTCACATAATCACAGAAACGGGAAAAAAAATGTATTTGCGTTGATAATTGTCTATTTAGTGGCATACAGGGAATATCGGGAAAATGGCAGATTAAACAAGAAATGCGAAATTTATTATAAATAGCACTGATAAACGTACTATTATAGTACATACCAATATGGGTTACTTTGGAGAGAGAGAGAGAGAGAGAGAGAGAGAGAGAGAGAGAGATGCGTATAGTTAGCCAGCCAAGAACTTGTCTCTGAAAGACAAAATGTAATCGAAGCGCAAATATGCTGTACAATGAGACTTCCAAATAACAGTATAGTGTTACAACGAAAACGCTACATAGTGTTGAGAATAATCTTTAATTGACCGTGATTTCTTTTTAAAAATGATATTTCGGTTTTCTTACGCCAAAATAATTTACAAAAAGATCTGCTTGGCTGACCATGTACGTCCATATCTAAGCTAACGAAGGTCATTCGGTGGACTCTGTAAGTATATTGTCAGCCACACACTGGCCTGAAATATTATCTTGTGGCCTTTGGACGTAGACGCTGACATCCATGCTTTTGACCAAACCCTAATAGGGTCCTGTTTAAAACAAAAGAGGAGGTCTTGTCTTTAGTGACAAATATTAAGGTCAAAGGTCAAATGGGTGCAATTTAAATAAGCTCTTACCGAATCAGCATTAAATAAAACATTATGAATCTAAATGTCTCATAGGGTCTATAATATATGCTGCTGAACAAGCTTTTGATAACACCGGGTGACTAGTGGGCAATACTGAACGCAAATTATGGCATTTATAATGTTACATTACAGTTATAAAATTCTCAAAGACTGCGCTGTGTTGAGTCATTATTTGGTTTGGAAAGAAAGAAATATAATAGTGGCTTCGGCAGGAGACGGCCATGCAATTGTTATTTTAATCATGAATACCTTGTTTATCTGTTATTAGGTGTCGGCTAACATTAATGTGGGAATATATTTTATCGTGATCTCGTTGAGCGTATTTGGTTAAACATCAGTGCAGCATGCGGTTTCGCTATGACGCAAGTGATGTAATGTGGTTTACTGTTGTTCCTCAAAATATAGATGGCAGAAAATAGAACCTAATTTCATTGTTATTCCGTTTTGGCGATTCGTTTTCTTTTTTCTACCGTGCCACAAAATCCTTCAGTGACTTTAAGCAGTGGGATCGGAGGCCACACTTACCTATCACGACTCCGAACCCAGTAGCCCTTCCGTATTCCCCATAATCTCCCACTAGGAATTTTTACACACGCGTACATCCACGATTGTAGCTCGCGTGGGTCAGCTTGGAAGTTTAGCTTCTCAACCTCGTCAGGAATTGACTGGTTTGGGAGCCTTGACAGGTAAGCGTAGCTTCTTACGCATCCATTATGATACTCATCCGTGGAAGCTTCGCTACTTGACCACGCCGTATCTTATATAATCTGGTTGTACTGATTCCATATAATTCTTGGATTTCTTTTGCAGAAACAGAACCATAGGTTATGTATTTCTGTATTCATTTGCTGTGGAAGGTATGCTTGCCTTCAAGGCATTTTATAAATGCTTCAACGCTTTAGTAGCCAATTACTCCATTGGGAAAACGGAGCTTATCACGGACGTTCTATCAGAAGACTTTACCTGTGCACGGAGTCGTCGGAAGGTTTCCGTTTCGGCTAGCACCGTCGTTAACGCCGCCATGATAATCGTTTTCTCTTCTATAGCCACCGAGTACAGCTTGGCAATTGTGCCGAGTCTACTTTGCGCCGCAGCAAGAATTTCTGAACAGATACGTATTCGTTTGTGTAAGTGTAATGAAAATATTTTTTTTTGGTAGCACCGGCCAGATCAGTTGTTATCAATACCCAATAATTTCTGAACAGACACGTATTCGTTTGTGTAAAAGGAATGAAAATATGTTTTCTGGTAGTACCGGCCAGATCAGTTATTATCAATATCCATGTCCCATGCGTGATCGGAAAAAAATTTGAATTGCGCCGTTGTTTATACATTATTGGTTTCGTATGATACATTTAGCGACCCATCCACAGCCGTCATATGCTCCGCATTGACAGATTTGTTACCACTAAATCGGTCTCAGCTAAATCAGATAGGAGCAGCTTCATTTATGATTTTATCAACCGGAGCTGGCATTGTTTCTGTCGATGGAAGTGTAACTGGAACCTTCGATTCCCTCGGTACCCAAGTCGCTAATCGTCGGAGTTGATCTCTAATTAACTCAACCGCAAGTTATTCGCGTAAAAGCCTCCAAATGGTGTCGATCGTATGTTGGGCTAATTGCGATAAACGCGACAAACGCGTAACGACGCTAGTGCGATCTCGAATGTGCAGGATTCCTCCGCTGTACTTGACGTAGGGAAAACCACACGAAATTCCAGTTTCCTTGACGATATCATCAAAGTGACGCTGTATTTGTAACGACACAAACATCGCGGCATTGCTTTACCAAGAATGGTAAGCGCCTCAGAACTCATCGTCAGTGTTTGACACATTATCGGTATGTTAAAGAAGTTCTTGCATTAACGCCGTCCATGATGTAGTCGATCAACAATTGATGTGGCCTCTTTAATGACCTCTGACGCTGTATTGCCGGCGCGAACAGACTCTCGAGTGTTTTCAACCTATCCACAAATTCGTGAAGAATCTTCTGCGGGTCTACATTGGTGCAATCAACACTGGCTCTTTGTTTGGGCAAACGTGGCTCACCCTCACAAAAATAATTCTTCCAAAACTTGTCTCAAAAACGTTTTCCGGATGCGGTTCTCCAAGAAATTTTCTAAATACGATCTAGCATGTTGACTTTGATATTTTTTCACTTTATCGCTAAATTTATTCTAGCCTAGGCCAGATGCCTTCGCTGGTTCAAACTTTTCTCGATATACCCGCTTAACCCAATCTTTAAATGCTGTACTTTTGGAATTTATTTTATGGTATCGTTACATAATCTCTCAAGTCCTTGAGTAAAAAGCAACATATGCTATGACATAATCATCAATCTTTATGCGGCCTATAACGTTCAATATTTCAGGTCATGGTTTGGAGTCTGACATGTACTTGAGTGGTTGTGCCGGATGGGAAATTGCCTCTCTGCTGCCTTCATGCGTGGCTTCTCTGTATGCGCCAGAGATGTAACAGTGATCGCAAACTTTTTCATCGGTAGAGCAAGCTCTATTACAGATCGAACAATGAGTAGACGCGAAAACCGCCGGAACATCATCACTGGTCCGGGGTCATGATCATGTCTGTGGTTGAGAAAAGCTGTTATCGGATCCATTTCGTTGCGACTTCGAGGGACTTGATAAACACCTCAACCGAGTCCTTGCCGCGATATAATATTGGCGGCTTAGTTCGCCCGTCATATCTGACAACAGTGTAAAAAGACTGCATGGGATTAGTTCAATAACTTGCGTCGAATCGAACTGAAACGCGAAGGTTTCCTACTCCGACCTCTGGTCGTTCACGGGAACGTACCAACAAATAATATATGGCACTTTCATCTTACGTTGCACCCCGGTAAATTTCAGAATGTTCTTGCCTGGTTCTAGCATGATCGTTTTCTGCGGCTTCTCGCCTACATCACAGCTGTAAAAGTCGCTGCTCTTGGTGCGAAATAGATTCATGCAGCGTCGACATGGAAACTTTCTCGTCTTATGCTTGCTGTACCGGTAAACTATTCGGGGAGAATCTTTAATCAACAATTAATTATACCACACCACTGATCTTCCCATGCTTCTCACAACAACAGATCAACTTTATTTCACACGTGCTTCGCGTTGATATTTGAATTGGTTGAAGGTTCCATGAGTACATTAACAGCGATGTCAGGGTTGAGTCGGTCCAACTCATGTTGTCAAACTCGAGTTCAGCCATGCAATGTTTTTTATTTGTTAGGTATATATACACCAAGATGATCTTCCGCGCATGCGGAAAGAATCCACACTGAACTTTCTCGGGTCTAGTCTTCAAACGTTTTGAGAACAATTGCAAACTCTTTGTTGATTTCACCCATAATGTCTCCGCGGTCGTCAATCATGAGGGTACCACTGGCAAAGTTCTTGCGTGAGCTTTTTGAACACGTCCTTGGTTTTGCGGTGTGAAGCTTCGCTTCCAGGATCGCCATAGTAAGCTCTCAACAAGAATAATGTTCACTTTGGACCCGGAGGTGCCCTCCTGCTGAGGTGTTGGTATGGTTCCCAGACGCATATTTGATAGAAGATTCATAGCGTCTCCGCTTGGCCTGTACTTTGGGATAAGTTCCAATAAGCTTGGAAATTGCAAGAGCTCCTGTGTGACTTAAATTTTCTGGGACTGGACTAGTTGATGAGCATGTGTGGCAGCCTGTGCGACAATAATAGATTTTTCCTCATCAGCGACCGCATGAGCGACGTCGGCCGCTTGGACCTGTGATGACATCTTATGATGAAACTATGTTGCTGTTGAACGAAGCTGTCTTATGGTCAACCATGGCTCATCTGGAGGGAGTCTTAATAGTCCAAGTATAGTTGCCGTTGCAGTACCTCTCGGAATCCTTTTTCTACGGTCTCGCACGGATTGCTAAGTTGATTCACAGGCGGCATGTCCGTATATAATTTAAAAAAAACAAAACAATTGTATCATTGTTTCGATCGTAGTTATTAATTTTCCGTGCGACAAAGTCGGCTTTCTCCTTGATGAGCGTGTTGACAAGTCTTCGGCACCAATGCGACAGATGCGCATGGTAGGCAAACCTTATTGCGCACCTTGACTCAGACGCCATATTTGAGGCATAGTCGAGCACCCGGGTGAAGACAAAATGTGAACAAATGGGATTTATAAACTTTATCATGATATTTTCAGTTACAAAGTTCTCGTTTTCCAAGGCATACGAACCAGTACCCCGATGCCATTGAACTTCTGTAATATACACACACACACACACACACACACACACACACACACACACAGAGCTAACAAACCCGTGAAATCCAGACACGAATAAGAAGCTAAGCTTCCACGCGAACCCACACGGGCTACAATCGCGGATATATGCCTGTATAAAAAAATCCCCAGTTGTGAAAGGACATTGGGAATATGGAAATGTTTCTGGGCTGGGAGTCGTGGTTGGTAAGCGTGGCCTTATACCTTAATATTACTTAAGTGCGTTATTTCTTTTGTATTTTTATGCTAATATTTACTACAATGTTACTAGTACCGCACAATCTATTAACATGCCTGGATGTGGACCTTTCCAAAGAGAACTGTAAAACAACACTTTTAGTGACATATTTGCAGGCATTTGTGATGTGGGCCGTTTTAAGAGGATACATCGTTATTAATGTACAGCACAACATAAGGTTTTGTTTTTGCTCTTTTATGGATCTAGGGAGAATCTGCCAAATGAGGTACAGGGCGCCATTTTAAAAGTTACATTTTTATTTTAATTCTAAAATAACATATGATGACAGAGACTGCATTAATAGTTATGTGAGACCTACAATTAAATTGCCTCACTTACACGTGTATTTACCAATCGTAACATCGTTCGGCCATTTCCGTCAGGTCAAGAATAACCTCGGATATGGTTGTAGGAATACATACAAACGTTAACGGATATGGTGATGGCCTCCGGCGAAGTGCACCAAATATGATGCAACAGAAAAGACCGAAATTGTTCTGATAATGATGTTTGTGTGTGTGTGTGTGTGTGTGTGTGTGTGTGTGTGTGTGTGTGTTTTACCATAGCTTTAACAATTTAAGTCATATAGGTATGATGTCTTAAATGTAGCAGTTTATAGTAATGTCTAGTACTGGGGCGTCATGCCGCAGGCACGTGGCATCATGTCCCACCCAGTCACAATATCCTGACACCAGGCCTACCAGTCCTAACACAAACCTCTTAATGATGTGCGCCAATAATTACTTTTGTATCGCAGAGTTTAAGGACTCAAGGTACTATTTCATTTCCCATAGTAGACCTATGAAAACACCATCATATTCAAACTGCAATAACTTTTAATTTGTCAGTGCTCATGATCAAATCTGTATTCCTCAGTACAGATCTATCATTGATGCAAGCTTCTATGTGGAGAAAGCCATACGTCCCGTGGCATTTTGTTCAACTACACGTGTTTTCAAATCCGCACCGAAAGAATCCGGTACTAATTTCAATAATGGGTATTCCAAAGTCAAGTCTGTAAAGACTAAAAAGCTAATAATTGTAAATGAAAGTTAAACTGGCTACTGTGATATTTTTTGTCACAGAAAAAGTCGATGACGTTCTGATTGTGAAAATGGCCACAAGTACGTGTGTACACGTCACAATTTGTAAGCAAATCATCTGAAATCGTGAGTAAGGCAATTCGATATTACTCTGTAAACACATGCCCAGAGGGACTTTTTTAAAACCTGCTGATGTGTGTATATTCATGGAAGATTGAAAAACTTCATCTGTACATTTTTTATTCTTCTCAGACTTTGAACTCTTTTTCGTAGTAAGTAATTCATCACTCTTACCATTCCATGTTATGTGACAGGAATGAACAATTACCTATTCACAATAGTTCAGTCACGTAAGCAGATGATGTTTATGGTATTTACAAAGTAATAAATTATGATCATGGTACGTTCAAAGCATGCAATAATGAATATTGGGGATGAGATAATACGTACATCAATATTAATTATAGTCACATTTTAGTGTGTGAAGCTAATTTAAGGTGGGTTTATATTTAAAAATACGAAAAATACACAAGTAAATTTAGAGGATATGAGCACTTGTTGTTTGAATTGCTTCTTAAATATGCTTAGTCAAATGACAAATTGTTCTTTTACATTTAATAGTTAAAACATTCAAAGAAAAATTAAACAAATTAGGGCGATTCCATGAAGAAAGAAAAAAGATTTATTTGGAAAATTATCATAAAGAGGATACAAGAAAATGAAATTAAAAGCATCTTTATTTTATCAAATCTTTCACGCATCCTAGCCTCCCTCGGTGCTCCATCCCTTCACAGTTCCTCGTACGATGAGACAGTAAATTTCAAACCCACGTAAAACTTGAGAACTTGAGTGTGGTCTCTTAGTGTAAACCTATTAACCTGTAACAGACGCTGACTTTGCGTTATTCATTAATTTTTCAGTTTAGTTCTCCAAGTGAAGTGGGGCCTGCGTGTACGATTTAATTCATTAAGCTGTTTATCTGAAGATAATTATAAATCTTTCCTTTCCACTGGTTTATTTTGGCTCTGGAATTTTCTTATGCGATCAAATGATATGAAAACTTGCATGGCAGCTGTGCAATATTATCGCTAGTAATGGAATTCGACATGACGTTATTATAAGCACAATTACAAGACTGGCGTCGCCCGGAGCGGACTGGTCCCCCTTCTTTCTATATGTCCATTTTGGGGCACTGCAGACCTAAAAGAAAAGAACACATTTAACTTAGCAATGTTCCAAAACCAAAATCATATCTTCTTCTACACACATATGTATCTCAGGCATAAATGTATAAGATAAATTCTATATTTCATAGTCATATACAACAACACCGGTGAAGGGGCTCCTCCATCGTCATTACAGTAGGGATAACTTATACTAATAGTATAAAAAAAAAATAATAAAAAAAAAATGTTTTTTTACTCAAATACCAAACTGACAAGATCTTAATCTGTTAGGCACAAAACGTTATAAAACATGGAGACAGGAATCCAGGTCAATATGGGAAGTAACAGATGTAGATCCCTCAAAGCTATGCTACGAGGCTCTTAGCGAGGTAGACAGACCTACGGGGGAGCCAATGAAAACCCAAAACACGGAACATGGACAAACAGGAAAGAAACACTTGGGTAACCAAAATACACCCTCTTTCTCTTATACTTTTTCTCTTCTCCTGAAAAAAAATAACCTCTTTCTATCCTTTTTTTTTTCACTCGTCCTCATATTTCGGCTTAAGCTTTAGGCGGAGACCAAAATGATACAATTGTAGTACACACTACATACATACAATATACAATAGTACAATTTTGTTTTACAAGTTATTTTTTTTTTTTAAACATCACAAATGCATCTCTATTTAAAATTTATTTTTTTATTTAAATTAACAATACGAAACTGAATAAACGGTAGCCCTATTCTTTGAAACATATTAAAATGGGAAAGACCTAGACAATATGTGTGCATAAATTGTGAAACAAAGCACATAGCAACGATGCATGCATATATATGTTAGAGAGTACGCCTCGGATGTGGGAGGTCGCGGGTTCGAACCCCAGCCAAGTCATACCAAAGACTTATAAAAATGGTACACGCAGCTGCCGCGCTTGGCGCTCAGCATTAAGGGGTTAGTTTTTTTGTTGTTTTTTTTTAGGATATCTAAACATCAAAGAACCATTAACATGGCTAAACAAAGACAGTCATTACATAAACACCGGTGAGCAACACATCAACATTATAGAACCCGCATACAGCATACAGAGGACAGAAGGATCTCTGGCCAAGATTACCAAAGTAGGGACTATGACGTGGCAACAGCCAAAGTCCTAATGTCGGCGGAAGGAAGCACATGTCATTAAAAGTTAGAGAGGGGGAAGAAATAGCGGGAACTGTTCTAAGCAGAACCCCTACAAGTACGACCCAACTTAAACGAAAAATTAAAGAGGAACCCCTGAAACAAAAATACGACTATTTAAATAAAAAGATTCTATCCAACTTCTCTTGAATTTTTCACTGGAAATTAAACATATAACATATTGTGGGGATACAACAACACATAAAAGCCTTTATAAACTTTCGGATGCCATGTGGCGGGGGTGGGGGGGGGGGCGGGAGGGCATCTCAAAGACCGATAGTTCCTCGTAGCTAGAGGACGGAGTGGTGCCCACAAATAAAATGATAACCCTGAGGGACAATCTGTATAACGTCTGTCCCCGGACCAGAATTGTCGACAGAAAAGGTATTTGTCATTACGTTATTACTAGCACAATGGCAGCCTGAGGGACCGTCTGCATAATGTCTGTCACCTACCTGAGTGGAACTACGTAACACAGAAATTCATATGAGCATAATTATTTTCAGCCAGGTTTGTGACATTTTCATATTTAAAGTTCCTCTTAAATGAAACAAATTTGAATTGGTATGACATGGCTTGCTAATAAATAGGCGTGGTTATCTTTGCCTCTGGCGATACGTCAATTAGCACTGCACGTGTAAGAAAGCAGCAATATGAAGTTCATGTATACATCATTGACGCAGTCGTTTGCAACATGTAAACATGTCTGACGCAGTCGTAGGTAATGTCTGTACAGCTAGATAAATTATGACATTAAATATGACTAACAATAGCTTTGAAACAAAACATAACAACAACAAAAAATGAAAAGAAAATATAAGCAAAACCATAACGAGATGAAAAGCATTAGATGAAAAAAAAACAAAAAAAAACAAAACAAACAAACAAACAAAAAGACAACAACATCTGACACATGAGTGTTTTACAAGGTTGCATACCGAACAATGGGGAGTTTGCTCACCAGGATGTGTCCAGGTCGTTTATATCACGAATTTGATCTATTGCACTACAGTTGTACAGCTTATATGTCAAAGAACATATGGCAAAGCCCTTAACTTCGTATGTTCAAGAAAACGTACCGGAATGACCAGTTTTGTTAGAGCTGGTGTCCTCAGAGCAGTTTTAGCGGTTTATGTCGTTGGTATCTAAAAACAAAATAACCACGGACAGAAAGAATGATCAAAATTTACTTTCATATCATGTTTACACGCTGTAATAGTTAATCAGAATGCGAAGTTGAGAGACAGGCCGAAAATGAGTTGCAACCAGTACATGCTGTATAAATTCCTATGTGTCGTTTACACTTTAAAAGCTGTAAGTAGTAAGGGAAAAGGCTGGTTCTGGCTCACAGACCTCTCCCCACCCTCCAAACAAATATAAATTACCACCTCGGAGACCCACAAAACCCTGTCCCAAAACGATTTTCATTTATAGCAAGTGCTGGTTCTAGCTCAAATATAATCTAAGACTTTTACCCATCCTCTAAATAAATATAAATTACCATCTTGGAGACCCTCCAAAAAAAAAAAATATAAATTACATCTGTGAGCCCCACCAGCCTCCCAAACGACTAACCTCTACCTCCTTCAAACCTCATCACCAATTATCAATGTTTCAACTGTTGATATTAGAAATATTTCGTCATCACGATAATTGAAACTAAACTTTACTTTACCGCTCACACAGCGACGACATTCGAACAAATCCTTTATTTGCGGTTTGTTAAGAGGATATTTTTTGTCGATAAAATATACTTTTGACCGATCGAGATTGATGGTAAGTTTAGTATATTTTTGTTGACTTATCGGATCATGAAAGTTTTTAAATCCCGCTGATAACTTCTGGCTCAATTGTTCAAGGTAATTGAAATACTCGCTGTCATCAGATCTGATAAGCGAAAGTTTTAGCTTGTCACGAACTGCGGTAAAACATATACCTGATGTTTCATTATTAATTTCAACTGTCAACTGTTTGTCGTCTATCATTAGATATTTGATCTTGCTATTGTAGCTATTTGTCACTATCAAATTTTCAAACGTTATTTTTATTGTTTACACAAAATTTCATACCTTAATCATCGAATATAATATCAAGTATAGATCTATCATCAAAACAATAACCAAGTGCAAATGTATCTACTCCATTTTCGCAATAACGTTTGTCATCAAAATTACTCAATCCGCGTTTGATAATAACATCTGTTTCGAGTTTATGACGATTTGTTCGAATAGCCATTGCTCTTATAAAACTAACGCCGCCGTCAAGCGCGTACTTGTAATCATCAAATTTCATAAACTTTTTAACAAAATCGCAAGGCAGACCTTTTGCTTTTCTCGTTATTTTATTATTGTCTAACAATACCGCGTACATTTTACTGCGCAATCCGATAAAGTATTTGATGATGCTCGAGTTCATTTCATCTTTAAACTTACCAATAACCTTTTTATTTGTGTCGTCATGAAATTTACTGTCACAAGGGTAATCGGAAAGATCAAACAGATGTCGATTATCGTATATATCCTGATAGACGTCCTCGCATTCGATTTCATACACCAGCGAGTCGGTATCAGTAAACAATAGTCTACTGGACGGCCACTGATTTTTAAAAAATTATAATGAAAATCGTACATGAGCCACTTCGATAAATCTAACACGGATGCTCCAACGTAAATCGGCTTGTTTAGTTTTAGATTTGTTTTTCTTCTTTGTATCGCGACAAGATTTTCATTAAAAATTTTCATGCTAACAAAATCATCGTCCGACACAAGTTTATTTCTGCGATTGATATTATTAACTAGCTCGATATTTACCGGTTTTCTAATATTTTCCATCGTCTTACCAAAAACGGAATTGTTCATAAGCTTAAAGAAGTTTTTTTTTTTCAAAATCGGTTTTCGCTACAGCTCTTCTCGAAGTGTTCGAGTTAATATAACCTCTCATCCACGGCGACTGATTAAACTTTAAAACTCTATGCACTTTCCTCAACACAAGACCAGCATCTACTGCTTGTTTTAAAACTTTGTAACGCAAAACATAATTTTTCTTATCGAGTAAATTTGGTACTAGTTTTTTTACCATAGAATTTTGTCTTGGTGATGCTGTCACTTGTTGTTCTTGAGATAACAAACTATAATCTATTATCATTGATTCTGCACAGAAAGGATAATCGTTGTGTAAATTGTGTAGCGAAGTTGGATAATCGAGATCAACTTCAATGAAATACGAAATATCTTCAGGTATTTTTTTTTTCTGTCTCCGATAAAAATTGTTCAGATGTGATCCAACGAAATCCACCAAATGGCATTGGTTCTGCCATAGAATAACCGTACAAATTATTACAATCTAGATAAATTATATACTTCGAAGGAAGCTTATGATTATACTCTTTCAAGTATTTGTTGTTTGCTTCAGCATATTTCTTTGTTAGAACGCCTCGAATACCTTTTTCGATAAAATTAAACATATCAACGTCAGTCAGTAATTCTAACCTTACTTTACTAAACTTTAACAGAGCGTCCCATGACAGCCCGGGAGCAGAATAATAACAACAAGGATCTAGTCCATAATTGTTATAGCTCACTTTTCGAAAACTTTCAAAAACATCTGCTAGTAATAAAACATCTGTTTTCAAATATAAATCATGATAATCACCAAATGTTCTGCAGTTAAATTTATTCCAAATATCTTGTGCATATTTGTACTCGTCATCGGTTATATTTTCATTTTTAAGTTGCGAATAAACTTTGTCTTTGCTAGGTATCGAGGTTTCATCACATTTACTTCAATCATCGAGATACTCGTACGGAAATACTCCTTTTTTAGTCAGTAGATTAAATTTATCTCCAAAACAATCTCGTAGGTTATCAAACTCGCTACAACCTTTCACTAGCTCATCCAATGATGCTGCCATAAACTGTAGGCTGTCAATAAAACGCAACTTACCTAAAGTAACTGACATATACTTTTCAAAATTATTTGGAATGCACTTGATTACGTTATTAAGTTTTAAACGAGATATTATGTTGGGATCACCAAAAGCTTCTACGATAATATGGCTATCATATCCTCGGAAGTTGTGAAGAACAACTGGAATAAAATTTGGAGCATGAAATTTTAATTACACTGATCACGAGCCGCTCCACGATACTGTCCGGTCAAATGGCAATGGTCATGTACTTTTTTGTTATCAGGCGAGTCAAAAGCTTTTTCACAAATATGACAAAATTCCGCTTGCTCGTGATCAGATTCTTGTTGAGATGTCAGTTTTATCATTGGAGTTATTCTTTTTAAACGATTAAATATATTATCAACTTCGCTAATTAACTGCTTGAGAAGCCAAACAGCCGGATTATTACCACGATATAATTTGATTGGTTTAGATAATCTCGAATCAGTGCAGCAAACTATCTTATGCGCTACCCCACATGGAACATGATTTTGAGTTTTTCTTGTACTCGATTTGTCAGGATTATTTTCTACGCCAAGTACAGGCTGAAGTAAGCATTCGAAATCATCGTATATAACGAAAGGAATTTTTAGTTTGTGATTGTGATTGACAAACTGCAGTAAACTATTTTCTTTGGACGGCATTGTTATTCGTTGTACGTCACTACAGTACTGCAAATGCTTTTGTAATGTTTCATTGTCTTCACAACCGTGTAAACAGCGATAACAAAAGAACGTTTTTTTATTTCGTTTATTATATTGTCTGCCAACTAGTCCATTAAAGTTTTTGATCCAAACGTAGTGATTCTTATAAAACAGCAAGTTTATTGTCGATTGTGAAGCTTTTTCTGAAATATATCTCGGATAGACGTTTTCTTTTTCATCTAGTCCGAAAACATTTATTGAAACATTATTTTGCTTTTCAAACTTTGGTATTTGATTTTCTGCAACTGGAAAGTCAATACCATTAAAATTTAATTTTAATACGTGACTAATATACTTGTCAACACGATCAGCATTTTTTTCTGCTGGAAATAGCGCAGAAAGAATAGCCCACTGAAAACATCTGTTATCAACGTTCTTTACGTTTATACAGCATTTTTTATTTTTTATTTTTTGTGGCAGGTCAGTATACGAACTACCGCGTAATACGTTATATTTTATTGTGTGAAATAAAATTTCCGTAATAATTTCAAACTTCCAACCCGAACCCGATTCGGTAAATTCTTCTATCTTTTTCCAAATTTCTTGGTGTATTTCATCAGCTAGTGACAAAAGATCAGTCCCAAGCAGAACACGTCTTGATTTTGCATTAATGTAAGGGTCTGCGATTTCCTCGTTAGTCACAAGTAGCTTTGAAAATATAACGTGATATTGCACTAATCTTCTTAGACCCTTATGTTTTTCAAGTTCACGTTTTACAGTTGGCTCTAACAAATGAGAGAGATTTGTTGCAGTGAAATTTACCAGTACGATTTGTTTATCAAACCGATAACTATTGTCGAATCCTGTAAAGGCAGTCGCTATTTTTTCAGGTTCTCCCATAAGGCTCTTCTTGGCTATATCACGTAATTTCAACATTGTTATATATAGTGTAATATTATATATCTAATTATTTGTTCGATCGATAACTCACCGCACGCCAGTTGAAAAATCAATTAGAGATATAAAACGCTTATAGTATAATGACAGAAATTTTGAGATATATCAGATTGACAGCGGAAAAGCAAGAAGCATATCATGTTCATCCGAGGTATAACTTATATGCTGGAAATGCATTGGGTTCGGTTATTAACATAAAATCTGAAAAATCTATTGGCAGACCAACTCCAGCTGGTATGATAATTTCAGTGAAAGGTGATGACACAGATAGAATTGAAATGTTTCGAAAAGATTTTATTTATACTTTGTTCTGCGATGATATTCCAGAAGGACAACGAGTATATCGAGTAAATAATTCGATTACTGATGACAATATTGAAAATTTAGCTTTACAAGATGAGTATCAACGCCACCTAATATTTAATCTTTACGAGGTAAATGATAAGGGAATTATTCGAAGAAGAAAAACTAAAAAAGTTGTTGGTTTTATGAATAATATGGGGTATCTCATGGTAACTGTCAGAGGAACACTAGCCGGTAAAGTTGGTTATCTTAGCCATCGTTTTGTTTACGAGACGTTTAACGGACCTATACCTAATGGTTTGGTTATTAATCACATCAATAACGTAAAAACTGATAATCGATTGGAAAATTTAGAACTAGTTACCCAGCAGGAAAATGTGAAAAAAGGACTAGGTGGTGGTATTAATTTTAGACGTCCGGCAAAACCTGTTGTTTCATTTGATCCCGAAATAGATAAGAAAATCAAATTTCCTTCAATCTCATCTGCTGCTCAATACTACAAGATAAATCCCAGGGCAGTAAAATTTGTTGCCGATGGAATAACAAGATCAGCTTTTTCAAGCAGATATAATTCTTGGATTATCTTTAGATATGATGATTAATTATATTTCGTAATTCTGTCTTAGTAAGACAACTATGAGCAAACATCAAAATATCATCGCGATCAAATTTTAATGTTATAAAAGCACTATCATTAAGTTTATTTTTTTCTGCTGCTGTTAGTAATATCCTATCATTTTCGCCTTGCGTAACAATAACATCGACAGAATAAGAATTATACCCTAACAGACATTTTCGAACTGCTTCGGCTAGTTCGTTATAATTTAATATATTAACCTTTTGGTGATATTTTACCTCGTTAGTCATCTTATAACAATAAATTAGATAAAAGTATATTATAATATGGATTTGATGAAAAGACTTGCTTATATATATTCGGAAGATACAATCGCAAGAGATACAATCGCAAGTGATTTCATCTCTAGTGACACAATCGCAAGAGATTTCATCTCTAGTGATACAATCACTAACGGTAAAGTCGCCAACGATAAAGTCGCAGACAATATTACAATCACTAACGATATGATAGACAAATCTGCTAGCTATAGCAAAGATGATATTTTATTTAATAATGACGATGAAGATGAGATAGTCGCCGTCGTTGACAGAAAAAATTACAGCAGACCGACAACTGGACGATATAATGTTAAGTATCACATTGCTAAAAAAAATAAAAAAATTTAATTTTACTGTTGCCGAACAACAAATATTTTGGTAGCTTATCAAACCTTTTTTAAATCTAAAAATTCCAGGCCGACAGAAAAATATAAAATTCGATTTTATATTTTTCAAGATTTTTAACTTAATGACGATCTCTGACGATCGCAGACAATATCTAATATCGTTATGTAAACCAGTAAAATGTAAATCTATCAAACGTAAGTACGAGGAAATCTACAGAAACATTATTTCATAATTTGTTTGGTTGGTATCCAACTATTAAATTTATCGCTATACCCGCGCCACTTAACTAAACTTTTATTGCCTTTTTTCCTAATAACTTTTTCGATAACGAAAACATCTTGTTCAGTTTTCTGAAGTTCCTGCTCGTAAAAACTGCCAGTTATAGGTTCACCTAATAAATCTTTTAACGAGTATGTTACAGGTATTGTTAAAAGTACTTTATCAACGACAAATACTTCTTCGCTCCAGTTTGGAGTAAATCCTTTTTCAAATGTTTTTTCCGTCAGAGAAATTCTAATTCGATCACCCACTTTAAATTTATGTCTGCGGTACATGTTTTCATTTGCTAATATCAGATTTTTAATTGCGTCATTTGGCGACACTTTGATAGTTCGATGTTTCGTGTTATTATATTCGTCAACTATCTGTGGAAGATCATCAATATACCTGTTTGTGTTTTTAGCTGTCATATGTTTATGTATTTTTTCGTTTAGCGTGCGATTAAATCGCTCGACGACAACGCTTTTACCCTCGTTCCGTGTAACATATTTTTTGATATTATTTTGTTCTAAAAACCGCTCAAATTTTTTATTGAAAAACTCCGCTCCATGATCGGTCCAGATTCTGTTCGGTTTTCTTTCAGTACTTGTTATTATTTGTTTTAGCGCGTCAGTTATCGACGTTCCTGTTTTATCCGAAACAGGTACACTAAAAGCATATTTACTAAAAACATCTATAACATTAAACAAGTATTTCTTATTATCATTAAACTGGGCAAGATTTGACACATCCACTAAATCTATCGCCCAGATGTCATCAACGGCGTTTGCAACAACTTTACGTCGCGTAAACTTTTTTTTTTAGGTTTGTGTAGTTCAACTGCAAGATCGTCATACAATTCCTTTCCGAGTCCTAATTTATATTTTGCTCCAATAAAACCCTGCACCAGCCTTCTATCAAAACGTTCTCGCATATTTGTCGGTTTCATATCACGAAGTTCGTCTAACATTACTTTATCACAATCTGATTTTGAACTTTCTGCACGAGCGTTGTCAGGACGTTCGATATCACGATAACAGATATCATGGCGCATTGTTATTGCATCAACTTGATTGTAAGGTTCTTGTCCTGGCAGCGGATTATCATTTTCATCTAGTTGTTTATCAAGAGGATTATAAGGTCCAGTATATTTATGACCTGCAAATGTCCAACCGCCTTTTGGTTTTGGTAATTTACCAATAATTTTGTGAATGTCAATTCCGCTGCCAATTACCTCACAGCGATTGCATGATTTACAGTACGTGATGATTTTATATTGTTCGATACAAAGATCTTTATCACAATCACAATTGCACTTCATTTTATTTTATTTTGTTTCATAAAAAAATTGTTAAATCGATTAATCATCAATCAGGATAACTTTATCCACACCAGATCCTAACGTCTCAGCTACTTGTTTTTTCAGAAACATACTTTTCTTTCTACCACAAACAATACAAATACTTTTTAACATTATTCTATTATTTTTTGTTTTTTCCGTCGTCTCATTTTTATTTTCTGTTTTTGTTTTACATTTGAGACAGTATGTTGACATTATATATTTGTAATTTAGATAAAATTACTAGTAAGCTTTAGATAGCTTTACAAAACTTAACTGCAATCTCATCGTTTGCGTGAGAAGGCTGCTTGTCAAACTGTAAAATAAACTTTAAAAAATTAGGATCTTTTGACATTTGTCAGACAAACATTATACAATAATAACCACAAGCGGATGTTCCGGTCGGCTGTAGTTGATTAGACGAATAATTTATTTTTTAAAATTTTTTAAAAATATATTTTTTTATAAGGTCGCTCGTAGGAAGTCCGAACGAATCAAAATAATTATTATCATAGACAGCAACCCAGTGAGTGCCTGACCATCGTTAAAATTTCTATATTTACAATACACGAACCACCTGCTGGTACGTCATCGAGTTCGTCTTTAGAAAATACTCCGCGAAATCCCACAACGTCATTCAATTTTTCAATGATATCAAAATTGCTCAACAGCGTCTGGTACCTGGTAGAGTCATTCCACGTCCGATTCCTAGTAGGTTTGGAAGAAGACTTCCCGCTAATCCCGCTAGTAGTGGAGCTATTGGAATAAATCCTCCTTGTTTTGTTCGATTGCGTTTTGTTGTTTTCTTTTTTTTCGACGATTTTGTTTTTCGTTGTGGCATTTATTTTATATTGTTACATAAAACTGAGTGACGAAGTCACTGACGATAGATTTGTTTGATTCCACGACCTTCAACTGCTTTTTTCGTTGCGCCAGATACAGCCCCTGACGCAGCTGCTAGTCCAAGTGTACCAAGTACTGGTAAAATTTTTGGTATTATTGAGCTAGCTAATACGGATAGTGCTGGTCCAAAAAATCCACCTTGTTTTGACATTGCTGTTATTTATGAAACAGATAGTTTAAGAACAAACGGTTTTCCTTTATAGAGTTTGTCGATTTGTTGTTGCGTTAGCATTAATTTAACCGCTGTTTTATTTGAAGTGTCAGCGACTTCTGTCGCTGGGGATATCATTAAAGAAACAGAACGGCGTTTAGCAACAGCTGCTGATAATTTTTCAACTTGACCGGATGTTAAGTATATTTCTCTGGTTGTGTACTTGGTTTTCATTATTTTATATCAAGGTTGTTAAATTAAACTTGTACAGTCATTCTTCCTTTAGTCGCGTCAATCGTCAAGAATCTATCACTGACAACTAGCGCATATACGTTATACTGTTCGGCTGGCAGTACGTCAAGTGTCCAGGTGACCTCAATATCAGCAGTTGATCCGATAGCTCGTTCGGAATGTTTTGATATGTCGAAATAAAAGATAGGATAGAGCGATCGAAACTCTTCTATTGATATTTGAGATCCACTGTCCAAGTCCTGATATTTTTGCATTGCTTCCATAAGGTACATATACGGCCGAGATATGTTTTTTGTTTCATCGTTAGCAAAACTGCATTCAATTGCACGTTCGGGATATTGTTTAGAATTTACTCTAACAAATATTCATCTGACATCAGGGTTATCAAATACGGAGTTGTCCATTTCTTGATTATTACGACGTGCCTGTCGTTGAAATACGACGAACAAATGTCGAGGTAGTTGTTCGCTAGCTGTAGTTGTAACACGCCATGTGTAATCAGTTGCGTTAGGAATTGCTGTTTGATTAATCCTGTTTTGCTGGAAGTATATCTTTTTTGTATAAGCGGTTAATAATTATTCGAGTTCCATCGTTTTAGCTACAGATGGGACAACTCGTGGCATCCACAGCGCTAATCTTGTAATAGCAAACTGTCCTTCAGCCACCCTATCGGCGTGCATTATACAATCGTTTTGATCAGCTCGATCTAAAATAAGTGTATGTTTTATTCCGCGAAAAACTTTGTTGTATTCACGGCAAAATCCAAATATTGTACTTAACGGAAGCATCATCGTTATTTGGCGAGATTCTGCAGCAGATGCTTTTCGTTTAGCAAATCCTTCGTTATATTGCTGGCGTCGTATATTTGTAACAGCTAATCTTATTGAATTACCTATTGCGGCTGCATCATCAGCAGCGGGATTGGCGATTAGATTATTGTTATCTGGAGCAGGAACACCAGCGTCAGTACGAAACTCGCTCGAAACAGCTGTCCCGAATGAGGTATCTTTAAACCACATCATGTTTGTGGCAACTGATCTAGAATAATCATCGCTAAACGAAACAATGTTTAGTATTGTACTTGCTATAGGCAAGTGCATTGATATCGTGCACTTTTAAACAAGCTCCAACCGTTATTGACAAGCGCAATTTCTGCACCAGCTGCAATATCACCACCTATCGCAGTTGATATTTGACCACGCACTTCTAACACTGCCTTATGCGGAAGTAGAAAGACGTCCTCATCTCTTGTGTTATAAGTTCTAACACCGGTTTTATTTGGTTCGTTTGAGTTTTCATCGAGATACTCGACGTATTCGAACTCTGTTACAGCATCGTCAGTATCATATTCTTCAGCAAGATCGAGATAATTTTAGCTGACATTTTATTTTATAATCGTTACACAAAATTAAAAAGCAGCA
>JAECUM010025084.1:0-22498 GCA_016617855.1 Megalonaias nervosa | reverse complement strand
AGAGAAACTAATCCGAACCGGAGGCTTTGGTTTCCTTTACGTATACGTGCACGATGGGATGGAAAAAGATAACAACTTTACAATCATCGCAATAGAGAACTCCCTAAACAGCCGACAGCCACCCAACGTCATTTTGTAATGAACTCGCTACGGAGTACTTCTCTTAAATAATGCATAACTTAGCCTTTATAAAATTCGTATTCTTTGATATTGCAATGATGAAGTAATTTAATTCTGATTTACTGCCCTTCTACTGTATTACCAGTCTATACATCATTTCCGCAAGACCAAGGGCAACAGTAGATCAAAAATTACTCCTACTCTCTTCAACCCATAATTGCATGTCCGGAAACGAGGTCACGGAACGAATTTCAGATATATCCATAAATATGTTGTCACCTATAGATTTCGTTTTAAATGGTCTTATCGTTAAGAAATAAAAAATCTTTAATTTAGTAAGAATATGCATTGCGTTCTTTGTGTGTGTCTATTTCATTTTCTGTGGTTTGCTTGACTTGATAATTTCTCCCTGACAGTTGTACTGCTAATTGAACCTCATTGCTCGCATTTTGGTATCGCAATGAAATATTTCTTCATTGAATATGTGGTATGTCGAGCTGAAATATCTGGTAAATGGATATGTGGTATATCTGACTGAAATATCTACAGTTGGATGTATGTTACGTTTTCTTAACTCAGTATAAATGTTACGTTAGAAAGGCTTGATTAATTAAAATCAAATATACTACAGACAGATATCATCTCAACTATCAAGTTCGTTTCCAGCCATTTTCTTTGGAACGAATCTTTCCTTGTAAGGTTCATGCATGAAATTTGGATTTGTTACCTACATTGTATTACCACTATCTAACCAAAGTGATATTAATTGGAAGCGTCAAACAAAATATGAATTTCGACTACATATTCAAAATTATCATAAATATTATCTGTGTGTGGGGGTGGGTGGGTGGGTGGGTGGATGGGTTTAAACACGTATAACTCTAGATTTGTCGCAAATGAATGCACACAAACTTTAATTTAGCATGCATGTAATGCCTTTTTCCGTCATGACGTCAGCAACCATCTTTACATACATTTGATTTAACCATGCTTCCCGTGGAGGTAGAACTAAATGACAAGTACAGTACAAGGGAAAGGGGTTTCGTAATCTGCAAGGAGCACGTTGATGGTCATATGTTGAACGTGTTCTGAGAGATGCACATGTTCCCAAGGCAATAAAAACTGCATCTATTTTACAGACAGCATGATACCAAATCTACCATTAACATACCGAAAGGGTCAATTAAGAATAAACTTGTGCACTACAGCGTTGAAAATAATAATACAATCAGTATTCATGTCATACAGTTTATAATAATGACGTAAATAGTGTTTCAAAACTTACGTAAGTATATACTGACTAAAGCACACTTTGAAAACACAGTTCAAGCGAATCGAATCTGTGGTGTAAAATCAATAGTACAGAATGACAATCGTATCATGGCCAACGTTTAGTACAACAGACCAGTTCATGACGGCCACATCAGGGAAGCTGGTTGGTCCACTTGAATATCTGACGGTTCAATAAGTAAAAATATCCGAATGTTCATTGAGTTAAATATGCACTGAGGTCATGAACACAATAAATGACGATGTTCCAGCATTGTGGCTTCTTCAACATTTCATTTTGCTTGATTAATATGACAGTGATGAAAAAGTGAAAAAAGATCTGTATTTAGATTTCCGGATGTGCCCACATATCATATGTTTATGCATACTTCTGCTTGCCTCATACAACAGTCTTTGATTTTGTTGTGCATGTTGTAAACAACTAAGAAGCGAAACGAATATTCTTTTTTCTCTAATCCTCATTGCCGAATTAACTTGTTGTATTCACTAATAATTAGCAAAAGGACGAATCACATTTGAGTAATTATATATAAATGGCATTTGGCTAAATATAATTTTCGAAGTTTGTAGAAGTACATGAAAAACACAAGATCATTACCTTTTGAAAAGGTAGTTTTCCTCTGTATACTAGGTTCTAATTTATAATACAGTAAATGTATTTTATATTTTCTTTAGACAAGTGAAAGCAAATCAAATAAATATACTGAAATGATGAAACATTAATGTACATATTCACTTAATGCGATGTTGTATCTTTAACCATATAAAGCATTATTCTGCTATGAAAGAACAAACGCCCTTAGAAGGTGCACCTCAATAAAAGATGCAATGAAACTGACTAATTTGTGTACGTTCGAGGCTTTATCGCGTATCAGTGGTAATTGCAACATACATATGCCCTTGTTCAATACAAAAGAACAAAACAATTTCTCGACTTAAAAAATTAATTATTTTGGTAACTTAGATAATGGAAGAATTAATTCAAACGTAAATGAACCTTATTACAGTAATATTTTAATATCCTAAGTCCAGAAAAATATATTTATTCTTTAGAAGGAGTTAAACATTTTATAAAAGCCATAACATTTTCATTTTCTCCACTTGTTCAATGCGTTTGATTACATTGCTGCACCTTTTGAAACATTTTTTATGTTGTCCCACTGAATATAACGGTACTATGTTCAATGTTCATTATTTGGACTTGTTTATGTTGCATGTCGAGATAAGGAAGTTATCCGATTCTTTTTCTAGCAAAGTTGGTATCCGGATCTTAGTAGAGATGAAATAAGATACTATTTCATGTGATCGAATGTCCATCAAACCTGCCAGTGTTTTACAGTACCAATATTCCATCAAACCTGGCAGTATATTTCAGAACCTACTGTCCCTCAAACCTTCCAATGGATTTCAGTATCAATAGTCCATTACACCTGAGAGTGTATTTCAGGATTTAGAGCAGCATGGAGTTTTACACTGCCATGATGTGTCACATTAATATGATCCAGACTGTCTTTGAATGGATTCACAGTAATCCAAAAGAAGTGTTTTAGTCCAAACATTCATGAGTTCTTTGTAATTGTAATGAATAAATTAATTGAATGATTCATCTCAAAATTGTATCTAAACACAACTGAACTTAAATTTTGTTTAGTAATTACTGTTTTCTTCATCTTTAAAAAACAATAGGACGACCAGGATGTGAGTCAAAAGTTCATTTCAATAATCTTCTCAGTTGTAAACAAGTTCAGGTCTTTGCTTGGAGTTTAGGAAACATGATAAATATCAGGTAGACATTAAAGTTTCGATGGGAAAATCCACGGTAATGATTTCAAATCGAAGTAAACATATTTTTTTAAAATGACATTTGTCAAATTCCTACTCTCAGTTACTGACATAACTCAGGCATACAACACAAAATAAATATACATAACACAGTCCTTAAGGCATTTTGAAGTAAGCATAGTAGCAGATGGTACATTATACTATTCAATGCTGTTGGTACATCAACACATTAAAGACTGAAATTCATGTGGAACACTCTACTTTTGCACTTGTGATAACAAACTTTGGATTACTTCTGATTTAATTTTCAATACTGTAAGTTCAATTTAAATGCTCACTTTTTATTCTAATGAATTGAATCGTCTGTTGAATAGGGCAAACCTTGGCAGGTGTGCTACTTTCGGTTACTTTGTTTAAGACCATAGTGTCGTAACTGATGGTTTACTTCTTTTGGAATAATTGTGATATAAAAGGAACAGTAAAGAGTACGTTAGATGCAAGTATGCAGCACTTGCAACAGTAGTGTACTATTTTCATATGTCTGTATCTTGCACATGATATGCGTCATATGAACTACAAGTCGTGGAAAAATACATCCATGGTTCAGCATTTGTGGAGGTAGATCTTCTGCAGGAAGAATAGTGTTGTTTTGGTTTCTGTACATAAATCTTGACTTCATCATGTTTGTACAGATCTATGTGAAATTATATCTTTGAGGGACTTCGCTACGATCACGTAGCAATGTAGGTAATGAAAACGAATTTGTTCTGAATATGTTATCCCAAACAACTTTCTTTTCAGAAACTAGTGTGGATATTGCGATACCTGCATTGATACCGATATGCGAGTAAAGCTTCGTACTTCGATAGATACCCTACGGTCAGGGGAGGGGTGTATGCAAGAAAAATGTAAAATTGTGATAGATTTTAAACTACTACAATAACAGCGACATTTTCAACTATTTTATAAGTAAACAGTATATATGCTGTATTAGCGAGACGACGTTTCCGGTAATTATAACCTAATTATCAGCGTCGAGGGAGTGGAGGGGTGATTGCCGAATGTTTGATGGTAGGGTGAGGGTTCCAATATTCATAGGAACGGGTGGGGATTTTTGAAGGCAAACCACTTCAGTTTATCTTGCTTATGCTGTGGAGATTAATGGAGTTTTGATTGGTTGATTTGACTTACAAACATGTCATCTGATTTCCCTTATACAGTCATCAAAGTGATGCTATGACAAGAATGTCGCGAAATCGGTGGACAGCTAAGAAAAACAGATGTGGTCTTATACTTTAGCAACTAATGTCAATGTTTGAAGTGCTAATTAATTATTGTAATACGGTAATGAAATTACCCTTCGATTTCTGACAAATGTATTAAAATTGACCAAACAAGGTCACTCATACTTTTTGTGCATTGGTATGACATAAAGAGACAGAATAACTTTGACGAATAATTTTGAAGAAAATAAATTATTGGGGTGATTAGGCAATGAAGAACAATTTGCAACATACTTGATTATTTCCATGTTTTCTTTAACACAACATGAATCATGGCATAATGTAATATAAAACCCGAGATAAGAATAGACGATGCATTTCATTATGTGCTCTCATGCTATTAAGAGTTACCTACCTTATTAGTTTAATACAACTGAGTTCGTGGGGAAGCGAACCCTTAGATATTCATCGCTTTTTTTAAACAAATCTGTCAAACTTAAAATACAAATGGTAGAAAATTAAAAGTAATTTGCATCAAAGAATCTCGAGAACGAATCATATGCTATTAAATACATATTACAAAACAATGCGTGTATTAATGAACCACACACCTTTGAAAAATCAACGTTGATATGAACTCTATATGAGACATTGCGAACCTATAAAAAGATACCTATTGGTCTGGAGGGTTGGTCATCTGTCAGTTCGGAGGGATTCTGATGAGAGCATACCTGGCAAGCAAGCAGACAGGAAGCCCAACATTCAATGACCTCGTCGTGGCTGCAGTGATGACATGGGATTAAAGGTCCGTTGAATTTGTATGTATGTCTTGCAACATTAACAACAAGGTCTTGGTTCTTAATAATGATGCGAACAAAGAGCAACAATAAAGAGAATATATATATATGTATATACTGAGATTCGAACCCACGTCCGCGGGTAAACCGCACCCATCGCCTTGCCTGCACACGTGAGCATTTTACCCTCACGACTAAACACACATCACCAAAAATGATGCTACTCAATCGGTGTTATATGCACTCGTGTGTAGCAGACATATTCGCATTACGACTCAATAATTATTTCTCATCTATCTACACAGTCATTCCGGATTCCTATGAAAGAAATCTCCGTAAAGTACGAATTAAAAATTCTGTAACCTCTATGATAGCATTATTTGTATAAAAATATTAATTCTGCCTACTATTATCAAGCAATCTTCTATAGAATCCAGGGTTATTACTTTCCGTTATGTCTGGTGTAAATGTATAATTCTCTATAATTAATTCTATATAGCTTGATTTTTTTCATAGGAATCCAGAATGAATGTAGATAGATGAGAATTAATTATTCGGTCGTCATGCGAGTGTGTCTGCTACACAAGAGTGCATATAACACCGATTGAGTAGCATCATTTTTGGTGATGTGTGCTTAGTCGTGAGGGAATATGGGTTCGTTAGTGCAGAAAAGGTGAGGCGTGCTGTTTACCCGGAGACCTGGGTTCGAATCTCCGTAGAGTACGGATTAAAAATTCTCTAACCTGCATGATATCATTAAATTGTATTAAAATATTAATTATGCCTACTATTATCAAGCATTCTTCTATAGAATCCAGGGGGAGAGCTTTCCGTTCTGTCTGGTGTATATTTATAATTCTCTCTCTCTCTCTCTCTCTCTCTCTCTCTCTCTCTGTGTATCTATCTATCTATCTATATATATATATATATATATATATATATATATTAAATAAAACTACATCAATGCTTATGTAAAGCTTTTGATATAAATTAAACTGCACGGTTCGATACTTGAAAAATCAAATCGAATACAAGTGACAAAACGACTGTAACCGCTTAATGCTTGGTATTCCAGTGAAAACAATATCAAAACTTTTGAATAGTCATAGTCGTCATTTAATTGCAACCAATCATTAAATGTGTTCAAACTAAACGTTGATAGCAATCAATATTCGTCAGATTCTTAAAATAAGTGAAGAAGATCATAACAAATATAGGGAAATTCGATAAATTGAAAGTGCGTTCAGACTAAATGACATTAAGAGGACATCCACGAAGATGTTAAAGCAGGAGGCTAAATTGTTACTACAGAACAAACAAGCTTCTGAATATACTAAACTGAGATGAAATCAACCATGTAGTAGAACGTTTATTTGATAAATGTAAACTACATAGCTGAAGATCACATGCAGTTTAGCTTCAATAAATTGAAGAACGGGAAAGATTATATTAAAGGAAAATTGTGGACACCCACACACACACACACACACACACACAGTATTCTTAATAATTGATTTTACTTGCATCAAGGTATTGCAATTATAGACCATATAAACCATCAAAATACAGTGTGGGCTATACAACTATTGCTTCCTTCCGAAAGATTTCAGGAAAATGTAGAGCATGTTAGACCAACGAAGAGAACTTTGATATATCTGACAATGTGTATGAAATTTAGGAATTGGGAGGTAGCAGATCTGTACCATATGAAAATAAGAGAAACGTCAAACTGATTAGAATAACTTACAGCGAGAGACAGATAAACAATTATGCACTGAGACAGAAAGAGTGATAATAATAAAATCGTAATTCAATGATTTGGTCCTATGTAACTATGCAAGTGCAAATTAGTATTACATTATAATTTCTCCTTCAAACTGTATATATATATATATATATATATATATATATATATATATATATATATATATATATATATATAACTCACACTATTCCAACTGATTAAAAAATGAGTAATTCCTTGTTTGAACGGTCACTTTCCAGAACACTTCCCACAATTCCCGTGTATTTAATTAATTTTACCCATTTTAATAGAAGCGTTTGAAAACAATAATGGCTCTTTGTTCTTGTGCTTTGGAACAGATCCCAGTAATAAACGACAAATTTGCAGATACAATATTAGCAAGTTTACAAATTTAGTGATTATTCCCCAGGTATTTTGAAAGATATTGTTGTGAATCTATTATAACTTTGCAAGGTACCAGACGTTTGAGATTGTTCACATATTTGCTCATAAATAGGCATTGGGGATGGAACAAAGCTTCCTTGAATGTTAATATTGCGATTGATCCAAAGTTTGTCACTGAAAAACATCTCTTTCAGACACGTTTGGTAAGCTATTTTTATGATTGCTCCCATGTTTGTTTATAAAGAAACATTTGGGATCGATCCAAAGCTAGCCCGAAACGATTTTTGAGACTGATCCCAAGTTTGTCGCGTAAAGGATTAATGAGATTTATCTTTATTTAATTCCCAAAAACACAAATTGACAAAACGAGCGTAACAGTCTATTACAAGAGTTATTTTTGGGAATTAGATATACGATTGCCTCCGTATTAATAACGCTCAAGAATATAATAAATTATCTCAACACTCAGCAATGAAAACAAGAAACTTAGATTGCTGGAATGCTTTTTTTTTTCAGGTCGAAAAGCACCATTTCCGTCGAGGGTCTCATGTTTCTAGTAGCGGCTATACAGTCTACAGAAACAAGTATCGAAAAAGGAAAAGCCTGGATCGTGTTGAAAAGTGTGTACAGAGTAGAGGAAAGCCAATATCAAGTAGAGTATTGAGATAAAAAGGCAGGTATCGGGTTATAGTATGTATCGAGTAAGGTGAATTAAGAGTATCGAGTATGAAAAGGCAAGTCAAGTAAGAAAATTGAATATTCAGTTGAAAAATGAGTATAGACTTACGGTGATTCAAGTAGAGAAAAGCTGGTATTGCATATAATTGTTTGAAACAACAACATCATCAATAACAATTATAATATTAATAATAATAACAACAATACTAATTTATATGATTTTACAGTACATGCATTATATACAAATCGTGTATTTGATACTTAATAAAGCAGGTTGCACTCTGATGTCAGTAGCACACGTATCGTTATTTCTAACCCAAGCAGCACTGAACCACTTGTGAATTAAACACATCGATGCTGAGAACTGAGACAATCTGTTGTCGGGTAATTATTTATTTTCTCCTCACGTGCTAGTTTCATTAATATTAATCTTTTCTAAATATTCCCTTCTCGCATGTTTCTCTTAAATCTGGTTTAACTTATTGCCCATCTGTTAATCCATCAAGACCTATAATTAACTTGGTAAGTTCTAATAGTCATGTACCACTCCCACAAAGGCCATAATATTAAACAACACGAAGCTTATTTCTAGTTCTTTTATCTAGTACACATTGGACGTAGACAACTACACTACTATATTTAACACTGTCTTCGTATATTCTGCAAAGAATGCAATTCATCAAATGTAATACCAATTTCTCACGTGTCCTCACATGTGATAATATTGATTTACGTACAATTTAAACGAAATGTCTATACAGGTGAACATTTTGGTATATTCCTTGAAGCACGCTCACCACCTTTGTTAAATAAAGTTCAACATAAATTGAAACATTGCAGTATTTATTTTCAGAAACTGCTCGACTTCGTGGTGGGCATTGTTTCCCAGGCCTACTGCAACACCCGCCGTTTATAAAAATTGAATCAGATGCGAAAAAAAAAAATGGGTTGGTGTGGTTTCTAGCGCATGCAAAGTAATGTCTTCCATTTGGAGCATTTGATCGGGTGTGTAAAAGCAGGTCATTTTATTACGCTTTCTGGCAATGTCCGTGATTTTAAATAGTAGATCGAATATGTGAGAAAAAGGAGTTAGTCTAGTTTCTTACGCCTGCAAGAAATAGCATTGATTGATGATATCTTACTGGGCGTAAAAAAAAAAATAAATAGGATTTTGAGCGTACAATAACATGTTAGATCCCGTGTGTAATAAATTGAACCGAGATTTTCATCACTAAACGTCTTTTACGCTGCTGGTTATTGCTCCATCATGTGTTAAATAAAGTATGTATGTATGTATGTGTGTATGCATGTGTGTGTTTGTGTGTGTGTGTGTGTGTGTGTGTGCGCGTGCATGCATGTATGTATGTATGTATGTATGTATGTATGTATGTATGTATGTGTGTTTATGTATGTACGTATGTATCCATGTATGTGTGTATGTATGCATTATGCATTTGTGTGTATGCATGTATGTATGTATAAATGTATTTATGCATTTATGTGTGCGTGTGTGTGTATGTGTGTGTGTGTGTGTTTGGATTTTTAACGTAGCTTTAACATTTTTTTTCAGTCATATCGCTACGATGTCTGCAATGTGACAGATTATAGTTATGTCTGGCACTCAGGCACTGTGCCGCAGACATGTAGCATGATGTCCGACCCAGTCACATATCCTGACAGCCCGTTAATCCGACCAGTCCTAACACTGACCTATTAAAGCTGAGCGCCTACCATTTTCATAAGTGTTTGCTATGACTCGGGAGAGGTTCTAACCCGTGGCCTCCAGCATCCGGGGCGGACGCTTAACCACTAGGCCACCGTAGAGGTCAGATATATGTATGTATTTTTTCAAACAAATATGGTCTAACATTACATTGTTTGCAGTTGTTAATTCATACAGCTTTTGGTCAATAAGTTTTCTTAATCTCGATGTTACCATTTCTAATCTCTCATAAGTAAATTAAAATGTTTAGCATATACTCAATAAAAATCTTAATCAAATGCATAAAATTTCATATTCACGGTATTCAAGGAATTGTACGATTTTGTGGGATTTTTTTTTTTTTACTTTGTAAAGTTGTCCCAAAAGTAATATTTTACGATGATGTCAAGTGTGATGTCTTCATGTACTTGGCTAATTTATTTTGGAATTAAATTATATATTTTAGAATAAGATTAGATTTTCTTCTTCTGGTGCATTTAAATCTCTTTTATCTCTATCCAGTAATTCTTCTAATCAAAAAAGAGGAAAGCGGAGACTTCCAAACACTGCGTTTTCAATCGTTAGGCAGCCAGGTGTAACCTTCAAATTTCAGCTTTAAATTTTCTGGACAGTGGAACCCCCTTTTTTAATCTATACCTTCAATAATTTGTCCGAATTAGAAGACGAAACAAAAATTGAATGTGATGCGATGTTGTATAGTATCGACACGTATTCCTATCTCGAATCTCTAAACTGAAGCAAAAAAGTGGGAAGAAGATCATCTGGATACTGTTTCAAATATGAACACCACATCTGATGCTGACATAAGGTTTTCTTTTAATCGGAATATGATTTTAAGAATGATATATATATAAAGAATACAAATCATATGCCGAATAACAGCCCCTTTCAAGCGCACTGGATCCAGCAAGGGATCACGTGTGTCAGGGATTGATTGAGATAGATGCAATAAACTGACAACGAACAGTGCAAAGTTAGTATCTAACTAGCCTGAGTGCTTTCGACTCTTTCGATACTTTTTCAGTATCCGCAACAAGTTGATATAGGCTGGTTGAGACATAATACATCTAAAGGTTTAATTCATGTAGAAACAACCATGTAGAGTTTTGCAAACACAACGGTTTTTGTGTTTTACTTGTTTGTTTTGTCTATGTTTTGTATATGCCTTTGAAAAAGACTCATTAAGAGTCGAAAGCGCTCAGGCTAGTTAGATACTAATTTTGCACTGTTCGTCGTCAGTTTATTGCATATATATATATATATATATATATATATATATATATATATATATGGGTTCGAGTCTCGGATTCGGCCAATGTGGGTATGGGAAAAAGCTTGCCAGTAGCTTCTCGTGTGTCGGTGGTTCTTTCCGGGGTTTTCTCGGGTTCTTCCTTCACCATTAATACTGGCCGCTATGTATAGCCTATCGTGTGCTGAAAAATGGCGTTAAACCCTACAGCAACAACATATATATATATATATATATATATATATATATATATATATATATATATATATATATATATACAATAACATGTTTTTTTTTTTTAAAGTGTTGGTATTAAGCAATCTGAAATACCAATACTATTTGGTATATCAAATTGTGATCCGCCCATGACGAATTAACTCGAATATTTAAACACTCTTGGAACTGTGCGCTGTTGGTTCTACTCCTATAGATCAATGATGAATTTCCACTCATCAATCATTAGTGACGTATGAAAATAACGATAAAAAGTAATAATAATTCCCATTTTCTAAATGAATTTAATACGGTATACAAATTTCATTGCCGTCCTTTCTTTTTCCGTTCTCCCCTCCCCTTCCCGTGCAGAAGGGACAAACTATACAGAAATCTGGAGTGAGAGAGAGAAAAAGAATTTGGTCTGGATGAAAACCTTGAAACTGAACATACACCAAGTAACCTGCCGAAAACGGTATGTGTACACTTCCCTTTGGATCTATTTACAGTGTTCAAATAATCTATGATACAAAGTTGCAATAGTCCTTTTTGGATACTGGGCACACGTAATGTAATATGTTTAATGCTTTGTTGGTCTTGTTGTTGTTTCTTAAACCAATTCTAAGGTTCTAAAATCGATTGCTATGAATTAAACATGGAAACTCGAAAGGCCGCCCCCCTCTCTCCACCCCGACTCTCTCTCTCTCTCTCTCTCTCTCTCTCTCTCTCTCTCCTTTGACCATTGTAGCAAGACCGGTGAACATCCATGAAAAGACAGGCATACCACGATGTCTTTGGATTTAAGAAGAATGATGGTAAATGTTAATTCAAACCGACCAAATGAAGAGAGAGAGAGAGAGAGACACACACACACACACACACACACACAGGTATAAAATATATACATAAACCGGGTGATATGAGAACAATGAGAACCAGCGGTGATACAAAGGGGAACCATGATAAAAAAAATGAAAAGAATATATTTTAAATTATTTATCATCCATGCTTTACGTGGAGAGAACTCTCCCATGACCTATTTATTCGTTTTATTACTAACTGAATGAAATATCCAGGTAAGCCCTGTGGATTATAAAGTTGTGGCTTATGGGCATAATAGGGAAAAACGTTATTGTTGGTAACCGACGCCTATCAATCTGGTGGTGGCATGACCATATTATTAACTAGTTATGGTTTATCGGTCTGTCAAAAGAATTTAATTTGAGGGTTACGGTATATTTGTATATGAACTGGTATGTAGTATGACCTTACTTGCCCTTGGTGATTGACGGTAATCTATAGCAGCACTTATTTGTTGATAATGGACTCATTTTCTACCAACTGTCCTTGAACTCCGGCTTCAATTTCATAAATGACAGTAAACCGGTTATCCCCGACTTTTACAACTACCATTACCCTCAGAAACAAAAACAAAGTTGTTTTGTGAAGACAATTCAGCTGATTTTTTATTCATATTTTGTCTGTGAGCTAACTGACCTCTCGCCAACTGTTAATCATGCTGATCAGTTAAACAATCAGAGAGTGTAAATTAGACACGCTTTCAGGCATTGCTTTCGTCAGCCATTTTCCTATGACAAGCTGCTTGTTGAAATAATGAATTGTTTATGATACATATTTATAGGGTTTGCACTGATTTGTTGATTTCTCGATCGATGAGGGTAAAAAGAAGTCAGTGGGAGCCTTGTGATTTTGACAGTCTATACCCAGATCGTCTAAATTAGATTTATTCCTTTCCCGAAACATAGACAAAACTTTGATGGATAAATTCTTTTTCTGTGGTCGCGTGGGGGAATAAATACAGTTGTGGGCGGCGTCTGAAAGATCATGGTTAAACTATTGGAAACTGATCATTCAATATTAAAACCCCAGTCCCATCATCGTGCTTGTAAACAAGTCCAAACGAGTTGTTTTATACAAATCAACGGAGCATACCCAAATGTGACCTTGATGTCGTTGACACAAATACTACAATAACTGATAGGACTCTCTGGTTGTGTGGGTCGTGTGGAAATGGGGGGATAATGTGGGGCTTTAAATACAAGGTAGACAGAAGGTGGATAAATAATGCTAATTAGACGCTTTCCATGCAGAGAGAAAATATATACTGCTGTTAAAATCAATCGTGTCGGTCGCTATATTTCTTTTAAGCTATCACATGCACTTGTCTGTTTATTTCTGTTCAATTATCATATCAGGTTCAATTTTATCTGGCGCCAGTACACAATAGCCGCTGGATGTTTTGACTGTAATGAGCTTTAATTATCCGGTTTAGTGACATGGTTACCTTTGAGATGCATTATACATTTTTCATACTTTTGATTTTCCTTTTCACCAAATAACTAATAGAAAAGTTGAGTACACAAGAGACAACAATACACTTTTAAAGAAAATGCCGAATATCGACATAAGCAGTAACACAGTTTGAAATATGCATTATAGGCTTTCACCTAAGACGCACTGTATCAAACAACTTTGAACAACCTTGTTAGTTTATGTTGCTTGTTTCGTTTCCAGTGACCGCACTACTGGAACCAACCAGCTGGTACTGCATCCAGTTTAATTAATTTAGAACATAATTAATATGTGTCATTTATTTGTAATAGATTTTTTCTAAACAGCGAAGAATTCTACTTGCAGTTAATGGAAATTAGCAACATAGCATGAACAGAAAATACAATGCATATCTAGACAAGTCTTTGAACTTTGGCAATTGATGACAAAACAATGATACATGTCTCGGCTGGTTACAGTAAGATCACAATATAATAAGCAATTCTTGTTTTTTCCGCAGTATTTATTCATCTCAATTTCCTCGAAGCATATAGGATCAGTGTCTGCAGCGTTCGACACTGCAGTCCAAAAAAAAAAAAAATGTTTCAAAATGGACATTCTGATTAGCAGATTTGCTTATTTACTCATGAAGTACAATCACCAGTTTAAAGATAAGATATTCATCTACCCAGTTCAAAAGGCGTAGTCATTTCTTGTCATTTTGATCTGCTTCTTTTACTTGTTCGCCCATGTTTGCAACGAAGAAAGTCGTCATCTCACCACATATAATGTAGAATTATACTGCATAATATAACAACTATGCCCGTCTGATGCAGGTATAATTTGAATCATTTTTTATGTCATGTACCACATGACGTTTCATTGATTAGAACATATATTGTTAACTGTGTTATGACATGTGCACTCAATGACTTTAACTTGTATATTAAGTCAGTTTATCTTGCAAATGAGAATCACCAGGGAACTCAATACCAAGCAAATAAACGCTCAAGTTTATGCTGGTATGTCTGGACGTTTCATGAAATAAACTCTGTATATACCATCCATCTGAACTCTCTGAAAAACTTTACTCACTATTTTCCTTTATTACGCATCATTGGTAACACCTGAAGCGAAATTGTACGTAGACCGTTGACATTTTAACAATTAAAGTTAATGTATTTAGAATACAAGCATTGTTTTCGAAGCGTACATTTTTGGAGTCACGTATATTGCTTTTGGGGAAATACTTGATGTCAGATGTGAAATATTATCTTATAGGTCTTTACACTCAATGATTCGAGACCAGTCTGTGAACAGAGTACAATAGCAATGATGAGGAGTCTCGCCGTCTTGCTGCTGCTTTTGGTCTTGTGTTCTCTCGCCCTGTGCAAAGGTATTTCTTTACTTCCATTTGATTACCTTCTCATTATTTATTTTCTTACCTTCCGTCTTTTAGCCATTCGTTATTTCTTTTCTGCCTTGTTTATGAATTTACTGTATTGTTTGAATATGTTTGTATGAAGGTAGGTAAGTACTCATCGTTGAATATAGGAAAGCTGCAAAAGGAATAAACCTCCCTGGTTTGGGGTTTCAATCTTCTACCCATTTTCGTAATCATTTAAGGCATATATGCCCCAATTAAGGCCCATCAATAATAATTAGTCAGATCCTTGGTAAGTAAATATGTATGTATGTATGTATGTATGTATGTATGTATGTATGTATGTATGTATGTATGTAAAAATGGTATTAGCAGATGCTTCGCTTGATACCTAGCATTAAGAGGCAACTGCAAGGATAATGTGACTGGGTGGGACATAATGCTACTTGTCTCAGGCATGATGTCCCAGTGCTAGTTATCACTATAAACCGCTGTGTTGCAGACATTGTAGCGAGATGACAACAATTGCTTAAGCTGAGTTCAAAAAATACAAACGCACAAACACAATGCCCTAATGCTCATCAACAAGACTTGAGCTTTACTAAGATTGGTAAATGTTGCATGCCATTTCAAAACTAAATCGAAGGTACATGTGCCCTTTAATTGTATTATTATTGGGGTTGTTAACATTTAAATATACTACTATATCTCAGATAGATATGTTTTATTATACGTGCTTGCTAAATAGTTAGCTAGCGTTTAATAGTATTCAAACATAATTGTTCTAACTTGTACTTATCTGCTTTTTCTATTTTGTAGAAAGAATGACATAAATGTGATATGAGGCAATCAAAATAAAAAAAAAAAAAAAAAAATAAAATAAAAAGATCACTATGTTTGTGATGTCCAAGAAAAAGATCTGTACTTTTATATAATGCTAATTGATTTATGGTCCCTAATCAATTCATAACAAGATTTTCAAGATTTGGAAACAAGTCTCTAAGAACTAGACAATCATAAAATAAGTGTTCATTACTTGCAACTTCCTCTTTCCCAAACATGGGTATCATCATCAAAGCTCCTGTGTTTCAATTAATTTGTTCCAATACTTTTGTGCATCAGTTTATAACGAATGGCAAATTATTACTATCTTGGTGTACATAAAACCAATTAAAAGATTTTTCACAATGCTTTTATTATTTATCTGGCATCTTACTTGTCTGGACCAAGTCTCATTTACCCATTGGTTTATCTATTTTATTTCTTTTGTTTTGGACGGATTTTAAATTCCTATTTGCTTAGATCCATCTCCGCACCGCGTGGAGTGCAGTTGAGCATTTTGTATAATGTTAAACATACTTCAATGTAAAATCAATACGTGTTTGCGCGATTGGTGGACGATCAAGTACACGCAACGCGTCAACAATACGATTACCATGTATTGGCCAATCCAACCGAGTTTGTATTGGTATAGTTGAATACAATAGTGGTAGATGACTGATTTTAGCTCCCCGGGTTAATTAATTAACAACTTTAAGCTGTGGTGCAAGTCCATACGGGTTAAAATGTAAAAGATGATTGGGTGTGTACCACGTATGCGACCCAATGCGTACCAGGTACTGTTGATGAATCCAGCTTATCGATGCCGGTTTCCCTTGTTCGTGGTGATACCGAGCTCATCCCACATAAAGACGCATCAGAAACGTGTGATGGACTTTGTCATTGCTAACAAATCAAAACTGGTCAAAGGAGAAATGAAACCAATAAACCTCATTCGATCACTCTAGGTCTGTATCAACAGAGCCTTGTCGGAAAGGATCTCTGCAATAACTCTAATCTCGGGGTCAACAGAGGCTCTTTATAGACGAGCTTGGAAGTACATGTCCACTACAGACTGTTTAATCATTTCCAGATGCTCGAGGCTGCTAATTATCATTGTGCAAGATGGTGTAATCTTTTGTGAATTCAAAAATGTTTTGATAAATATTTTCAGCAAAGCATATCCTGCTATATCAGCCGGCAGTACCAGCGCACTGCTATTCTGGTAAGGATGCTTGTCACTAGAAATGAAATGTTTGAGACACCATATTTGATTTTGATACACAAGGCCATTCGCGTGATAATGACGTCGTAAACAGAAGATAGGCTAACTGTAATCAACTGCAACATTTTACATATTTTATATCAGTCAGTTAGAATAATTCTGAGAGAGGAAAACAATAATGCTTTATACAGTTGGAAGAATGATCCTTATTGTAGGCATATTTTCATGAAACAAAACAGTTAATCATTAAGATCTTCAAGAACGATAACGAAACAGTTCGATCTATACAAGATGCCGTCATTTACTTGCCTTTATTAATGTTTCACTTGTTAAGATTGCATGACCAATTGTATTTTCTCCAAACTATTTCTGTTTAGGCCATTTTTTGTTGAATGGTTGAATGGTTAAATAGTTAAATATGTGCGACACCAAGAGTACACTCATGTGGATTTTATGCATATTGTATAAGTTCATTCTAATCACGAACCTGGTTGCAAGAACAATATACAACTGGGAAACTGCATGCAATTGATGAATCCCAACAAGCTAATATGGCAAAGACACAGTGAACTGGATCAAGTACCTCAAAGTAATGTACTATAAATTTAATACTTGGACTGTGTTGCCAACATCTTCATAGAGTGCGTTTAATTGACATTTCATACAGTGTACGATGTTGTCTGATACCTCATACAGCACGCTGCATCGACATTGACGAAAAGACTTAAAAGGTTTAGCCAGTTTACTTATAACAGAATCTATTAGTTCGAAATTAAAACGAACAAATATAAAGAGACAGACAGACAGGCCGACAGAAACCCACGAGAGAGAGAGAGAGAGAGAGAGAGGGCTAAAGTTCAAAACATTCAGACTTTAAGTAATGGAAGAAATATATACAATTTTTAGTCTGAAACTTTTGCATCAGAAAGTAAACAATGTTTTGGTATCTGTTTTATTTGAATAATAATGGTGAGACAAAGAGATCCCTTTTGGCTGAGAAAGACGAAGTATTGATTCTATAGTATCTTTTCTTCTTTTTCTCTTGGTTTGATTTTATAGAGATCAGTGTTAAAGGTTTAAAGTCGGATTCATTGATGTGTACAGACACAGATAAAACATTGTATTCCTCAGAACACTTTCATTAGTATAAGGACGTTTTCATTTCCAATGTTTTATTCACTATTTTATTGGCTATTAAATTTATCACTATTTCATTCTTTTACATGAATTAGTATTGTTTTCCGAAATTGCTAATACGTACTAGTGCGTGAGAAAATATTCTTCTCGCACGTCATATCTGAGCTAAAGCTACACCCACCCACATTTTGCAATCCAGTTAGAAAGATGGGAAAATTGCAAGGATATGTCATGCTAGCTTACTTGAAGAAGCGAATGTGTATGAATTGAGATTCATTTGATCCCGACAGGTCGGGTAAGATACTGTGAGACGACTCAATAGTGGCCAAAATGTTGAAATCAGACTGAAGTGACAAAGGAATCTCCCGCTCCACATACACGAGACACTATCTTTTCATCTTTGAGCGTAAATTAGTTAGATACATATATCATGCTCGTTCTTCAAAATGTGTTTATCTGTACTGTTTAACTGCTAGTTTCTTTTTTGCAATTGGATTTCCTTCTTTCTTCTTCACAGGATAACCCCACACACATGCGATGTCATACACACACACACACACACACACACACACACACACACACACATATATATATATATATATATATATATATATCGAAGCAGGACGCTTTGGCGCCGCCGTTTTGGCGCGACCGTTTTGGCGCCTTCGTTTTGGCGTTTATTAACATGAACGTATTTCTCAATAAAAATAGTACATTGTTTGCTCGAAAAACATTTATTGTTAAAGCATTCATAAAAAAAACGTAGTACATAAAGTTGGCAAGAAAAACTTTGTTATTTTAATACATTTAAGCCTATAAATAAACTTAGTTTATCAAAGAATTCAAAATTCGATTCAATGAATAGGCTTACTCTTCAATGCCATAAATGTGCTACCTTTTGATAACTTGTCCAGTCCGTCACTCCATCAAAAAGTTATGCGATAGTCCTCGATGTGACAAGTAATTAGTCCCACTTACCCAGTATTTAAACCGTGTAGGTAATTGGCACGCCAAAATGGCCGGCACCAAAACGGCTCTGTGCCAAAACAGTCGCGCCAAAACGGTCGCGTCAAAACGGCGGCGCCAAAAAATCACGTACCCTATATATATATATATATATATATATATATATATATATATATATATATATATATATATAAATGTACATACATCTTTCACAGATCGCCGCAAACGCAGAAGCTACTTAGATGGGGATGATGATAAAGCTGCTTTGGAAATTTTACTGAAGGCCTTCGAAAATGGAAAAGTAGACCTTAATGAGTAAGCTTGTGTAGAGAAATACAATGTTTTTTGCAACGTATTTGGTACCTTTGACTAAAAAAGTAAGAAAATACAAATTGAGAAGAAGCTGGGACTTGGGCGCCCGTTTCACCAGCTGTAAATAACGTCTTCTTCGTTATACTGACGTGTTGCCTCATATGCCCTTGCATTTCTGCGAAAGCATGCCTTCTTGAGATGCATTTTGTTTCGATTTTAGTGCTTGGCGGACTTATAAAGTGTACCGTATTTTGAGGAGATGTGATAGTCCGACCTTAGTCCGCCTTTCTGTGCTTTTGTTTGCAGACTTTGTGATTTGATATGCATATTACTGCTCAATTATGGCATCCAAAATAGAGAATTATATTTTCAACACAACATGTCTCACGTTTGTTTTCATAATAGCCATTGCTAGACGATGTGGATGTAACTTCCAGTCGCTGAAAATATAAAGTTTGTTAGGTCAATTTCAACCACATTGTCAACGTTATCATCTAAACAAATCAATGGTTCAAACAGCTTGTTTATTTGACCTAGAAAATAAAATAACCATTCCTGCCTACTAAATAAGCGTCCATTGTGTGTTTACAATAAATTGTAGTTCCTAACACTCAACAGTATTTTAAATCTCAAACGTACGTGCTGAACATTATGTAACAATGTAATATGGACAAATATTACAAAATTCCTATATAAAAATGTGAACGTACTAATTTCTTGAGTGTTTAAAATAAAAACTTACCGGCCATTGTGCTTTTATTCCATAAGGAGCAATTTTATACATTAAAGCACGATTCTCAAATAATTACAACCACAGTAATATATGTGATACTCCCATCCTAATGTCTTCATTTGAATCCATTAGTCATTATATGGATGGAGGCTCCGAGTGGTCTAAAGCACTCTCCGTTACAGGTCACCAGCTCACCTCTGTCTGCGTGGGTTCGAGTCTCGGATTCGGCGAATGTGGATATGTGAGAAAGCTTGCCAGTAGCTTCTCGTGGGTCGGTGGTTCTTTCCGGGGATTTCCCGGTTTCTTCCTCCACCATTAATACTGGCCGCCATGTATAGCCTATCTTGTGCTGAAAAATGGCGTTAAGCCCTACAACAAAAACAACAACATCATTATATGGATGCAACATTTCCAGAAAAGCATACAGAGCGTTTATTGCATCTGAAAGTATTAACATATGAACTCACAAGACACAAAGATTGCAAATATTCAAACATTATTCCACTATTAATATCTTAAGCACAGCTGTTCTGCAAATCCCCTCTTAAAATTGTAAATGACATTAAGAAAACTACTTCATTATACGAAATCATTCATAAAAATAAATAATACACTTCATATATAAAATTTGCCCCGAAATCAGGATATACGAAAGCAAAGCTATAGAACAACCCGTTTATATCTGAAACGTTAAAACTACTATTACATGTACTTCGAGTATATATGTGATAACTGTATGCAAAAAAAAAAAAATTGTCTTGTATATTGTTTGACCACTTTCCACGCAAAATAAGCGTCAACAATTGCATTTGCCCACTGTGCTAGTGTAAGCAAACTCTGACTTTGCAGAGCCTCATCCATACACATCTTGAACGGAGGAGAACTGCAGAGTCCGTGCCGAGGCATGTGCATCGTAAATCTCAGAACTGCAGTAAGCACTTTATTGATAAGGGAACACCAATCGGATCTCCTGTCAGATATTCCGCAAACAGTGCAGAGAACAAATTGAAAGAATCAAACAGATTATACACCGTGAGTAAACTCGTGCTAAATCAACATTTTGTTTTGTCTTCCTACAGGCTTTCCCAGGGTCAAACTACTAACCGAAAGAAGAGACTTTTTTGGCCGAGCTGGCCGACGTGGCTTCCTAGGCTTCCAGTTATACATGGTAAAAAATGAGACAAAACGCAAGTGTCCAGCTCAGAGAATTTAGATGGCAGATAGATCTGAATTTGGTTTTATAGCACTCGTGTGCGCCTTGTATATCAGTCCATATTGAAAATCGCAGTATCTATCAGTTGCGTAATAAAGGTGCTGTTTATGAATTTCATATAATTTTTTCTATTATAAGTTTTAATTTCTGTAAATGCTGTAAGACTGCATAAATAAAAATCACATTAAAAACGAGTTGGTGTCAAATGATCCGTGAATTAAGAAACCTTTGCAAGTTGTAACCACATTCATTTAATGGACTTAATGTGCTTTATGCATTATACAACTTTTTCACCGCTCCCGTGGCCTAGTGGTTAGAGCGTCCGCCTCGGATGCGAGAAGTTGCGAGTTCGAACTCCGACCGAGTCATACCAAACAGCTGGCTCGCGTGATGCTCAGCATTAAGAGGTTAGTGTTAGGGCTGGTCGGCCTGGTGTCAGGATAATGTGATTGGATGGGTCATCATGCCACATGTCTGCTGCATGATGCCATAGTGATAGACATCACTATAAACTGTCACACTGCAGACATCATAACGATATGACTGAAAAATTGTTAAAGCTACGTTAAAAATCTAAATCACACACACACACACACACACACACACACACACACACACACACACACAAAACCTTTTTATTGAAACGTGCACTCATGAGATTTTTAAAAATACATTCGGTGTACAGGGTCCGATATGAATTTTCAAAAGTACTTTCCGTGTACAGGGCCCGATGTGATTTGTAAAAATGCTTTCAGTGTACAGAGTCTGATGTGATTTTTAAGAGACCACTGTAGCACTTTTAAAGTTTCATATAATGTGCATGGACTGGTATGGTTTTTATCGTCGCTCTGAAATGAGTTAATATAAGGTTTTATATGATTTCAGAGACGTCAAATGTCTAAGAAATGAAAGGATGATATTTCTGCTTATCTTATAGTAAAATGATTTATGAGCAAGAACTGTTCAAATGTAGTGTATATAAAGAAGGACTTCAATGAAGAAGTGTATGTATGGATCGAATAGGAATGCTATCAATATGGGTAACAAGATATAACATGCATTAAGAAGTGTGTATATAAATATAATTCATTTGATATTTGATTCTATCAGATATGGCGTGCCAATCTACTTTCCCGTTGATGATAAAGATGATAACGTGTATTCTTCTTCTTCTTCTTTTAACTCTTCTTCTT
>JAECUM010025083.1:0-28043 GCA_016617855.1 Megalonaias nervosa | reverse complement strand
TTTGAGGCCTCGACGGACCCTTACACGCTGAAAACATGTAAAATGTTTTAAATCGATAATAGAAACGCTTGTTGCTACGGTCATGTTGTACACGACCACGTCTATGTTATCGTATGCCGTGCTTACGTCATGAGAATCGGCTTCTTTCTGACGAGGATCGCCTTCTCCGTGATAATAGCGCACGCCCGCTCCGATCGAGGGCCTTAACGGAATATTCTTTTCAACGCTTTGCATGAGCGAAAACGACTATTTCATCGTAGTCCATTTGTCCCTCCAATATACCTTTTACGTGGCGGATTATCATTTATCGGCATCATTGTGCGTGAAGGAGAGCTGTGACGGATTTATCCTGATCAGGCTGGTACTTGTTTTTAATTGAAAGGAGAGGCATCTCGCGTAATTTTCCTATCAGTGCGACATCGGATTCGTTAGTGTCAGTTTCCAGGACAATGAAAAGCTCGACTCGGACGATTAATCTGTCGTAAACGATGTTGTCCAAAACTCTAGTGGAACACGTTCAGCAGCAACAAGTTCAAACTCTATTAAGCGCAGTTGCCGCATCGGTGATAATCTCCAAGTGATATCGTTGACGTTGGACTAATTTTCAGTCGATAAGTATGCATATGGTACTCAACATGCCAAGCCCAAGCACTATCGACACTGTAAATGCCGACCCGGACACGCTAACAATGGCGATCATGAACACGTGTGGGAGAATATCACACACCTGAGAATTTCTCGACAAAACTGCCAGCTACGCAGTGTGACTTTCTATGACCGTACGGAGATCTTTTCTGGTCCTGGATTACTTCATACCTCCACTGGGACAGTTTTCCTTATAATAAAGAACCAAGCAACTTCATCGCCATGATAAGTTTCACTTTATGGAACGGAACCGGTCCTGCAGACCGCCACATTGACACTAATATGACCACCTTATCTCTCGGATAATGTCCCTTCGCTGTTATAAACAAGCTCGGTGTTGAGTCCTGGAATGGCGCTATATTGATTGTCTTGTCCCGATTTTGTGTAGCACAGGTACGCCCGCACGATAAAGTATGTTCCGGGTTTGTCTAGGGACATGACGTTCCTGCGTGTTGCCACATCTCCAGTAAATATGTACGACGACAACATGGAAAGATAATCGTGTGACCGCGACGGAGACTTCCAGGGCGTCCAAACCCTCCTTGACGACCTTGACCTTGGCGGCCTTATCTGCATGGTCATGGTCGATCACTTCAAATTTAAGACCTTTCGACACGAGGTCATTTTGGGCAATCTAATTTTTACTTCGATGACCTTAATTTTGTTTTCCTGTTTCTAACATGGGCTGTTTTTAATGCAAAGTTGTCTGAGATCACTTTGATGTCGTTACTAAGCTCTCTAAATTTGTTATCCTCGATGTTCTTGATGTCGTCCACGATCTCTAATTTTGTTATCCTCTGTGTCCTTAATTTTGGCCGATTTCACCGCACTATAGTTACTGATTAACTTTACTTCATCCTTGAGTTCCTTGATCCGCTTCTCCTCGAAGTCCTTCATTTTTCCTCGATTTCCCTGACCTTGACCTGGTAATTACTCGTCAATACTCCGGTTGACTTGCACGATAACTGTACCTCTGTCGCCAAGGTCGTCTATCTTGGACAGAATTTCGTCAATCTGAGACTGAAGTCCGAAAACGTTTACAAGGGAGCCGTCCCAGGCGACCGGTTGGAAATTATTCACCGCGTGCTAGATCTAAGACAGCTTCAGTGCAGCATCCCTGATGCGGTTTTGGTTTTCCAAAAGGTGCCTTTTATTTTCAGTAACTAACGGACTCAACGTCGCCGCCGATGTCAGCCACTTTCCTGGTCCATTCGAGGTCATAGCTTTTACTCAAGGCAGTTTATTCTTAACTGCCACCTCACGGTAGCTCCACATAAGCGATTTTGCAGTTTCTTGTCCATCCCTATTGAGGAATTTCCGTCACCCAAAGCACCAGACTTGAATTTCGTGTAATTATCTCCAAATGTACCCACGATTTTATGACAGCGTAACTCACTCATGTAAACCACTCTCCGACGCTCCTTACGAGCCTTACTTGAACACTTTTTATCTTATCGATGGAAAAAGGAGAAGTTGGTGAGTATTGACGCCGAGAGAACTGTCACCGTGACCATCTTAAAATATGGCGTGGAGTCACAACTAATCGTGTACGTTCTTATTACGCCATTTTGATCGACTCTGTTGCCAGTACCTTTGACGACCGGCATCGCGTTGGTTAGTATTACAGGAATTCCGCTGACAAACATCAGGCAAAAGCACAATTGTGTGTTCGAGTCTTCCAAATCAAAAGTAATTTTTACTCGCGGCAGCGCTGTCGGACATGGGAAGTTTTAGCGACGTAATTTTGTTGTCTCCTATGCTGATTTCACAATCCATTGTTCCTGCAGCCAACAGCACTGCGGCTGTGTCGTGAGCGTATTCAGGGCCTGTCGTTGACAATTTTGCTAGGATATTATTCTGCTGTGGTGGTGCTTAACTCGTAACTTTAACACGTCAGGCTGTCTTTCTTCCTCACGATGAGAACAAATCTGGTCATATCCATAGTGATGTTGTTGCCGCTGTCGTCGTAAAATCGCACTGTTATCTCGTGGATGAAGCAATTTATCGGCGGATGATGCGTGCCTCTTTCTAACGTACCTGTCTCCGAACTGTTCCGTCGTTACATCGACGACACCGACTCAAGCAGAAATCTTTCCATTGACGTAGCTGTATTTCGGATTCGTTTTCTCAATTTTGTGCATTCCCGGGTAATTGATGAATTTTCAAGAACTGTCTGACGTCATCGTGGCCGAAACGCTGTTGGAAAATCCAAACAAGTTTTTGATAACCTCTGTCATTAACGTGTACCCGGCTGGAATGGACACGGTGACTTTTCCGTTGTAATCGTGATACACACTGGTAAATCCGGTTATCACCCTAAATTCTAACACTGAGTGTATCCGCGTTGAAATATTCTGCATCGATGGGCACACTAATGATATTTCCTCCTCTGGTACAATCCAGCATCGTCTCCGCGGGAACGGTGTACCATCCTACGACGTACGAACATTCTATCAGCGATACAACGTAATGTTTTTCTCGGTTATTGATAGGCTTTTCTAGCGTCAGTAAAAAGCCAGATGAAAACCTCTCATGGCTTAATTCAAGGATAGAATATAACATGAATTTCAGTAATTACTCCTGCGATGATGATTCCCGCCGGTATTTCAGCCATGTCGAGGACGATCCTAAGCTGACTCCCGTATCATCGTCTTCCTGCGATGACGTCACGGAGACTGGCGGCTGAGACGTTTGCGTCGTCCGTGACTGCGTCGTGGTAAATTGTGTCACGTGATCATAATCGTCGGCGTACGTGATTCCCATCTGAGAAAGAATCATGTGAAGGTTATCTCCCAACTTAAATTCATTTTGAACCCAAGCTGCTTAGCCAGCCTGGTAAACTCCTCCTGAGACGTTTCCGAGAATTCGTCGATGGGCTTTTTATACATCAACTAAAGAGACATGTGGACAAATTTAGATCACGACATCGGGTTTGTATCACTATAGGAAATCCTTGGCTCTTCTTTTCCTTCTCGTTTTGGAGTCTTGCCTAGACGCCGACTATGCCAAATACGTCCCCATGACAGTCACCATCGCGATGGCAAATGCCGTCAAAATATTTCCCGCCAAAAGACCCACTCTTGTTGCGGCCACAATGAGATTAGTGCTGAGAATGGACCCTATCACGTTCGGAATAACACTGGCTATGAATCTAGTAGCGCTGATCAGCCAGTCCTTAAGTTTCAACAGCCAGTCAACGATGGGGTCGGAGACGGTCCAAGTGGCGCTGGTGATTGTCAGTGCTGCGTGGGTGTCGGTGTAGGAGGCGTAGGAGACACTGCCGATCTCAGCGAGAAAATTCTCGCAGCTTCAACATCTATAATTGCCCTCGGAAACGATAAAGCCGATGGCGGCTGCGATGCCCGTGATCGGATAATTGTCATTATTCTGGACACTATGGAAGCCATGCTGTTCTTGTATCTTTCCGCAATCCCGTCCTCGTCCAGTGCTGCTGTTTCTGCAACTTCCTTGACAAATGTTTCCTCAAGATCTCTATTCACGCTGGTGAGTTATGCCATTTCTGTGTTGATGTTATCTCACTGTGCCAACGTCGTGAAAGGATAGTAGATCCTCGTTCTGAGCCAAGCCATTTTTCCCTCGTTTTCCGTGGTGTGCCGCAGTACGTCGATGGATTTTTGTTGTAGAATCCTACGATTTCCCGATACGTAAGAACGGCAGGAACTCCTTTCAGATGAAGTACACCTTGACTATTCAAATACATGTAACCACCAAGAGTCCTGGAGGTAGGTTCCCTTGTCGCCAGCGATGAGATGGCCGCCGTTCCACACGTTCCATTTCAGTTGATTCGACACTGTGGAAAACCTTTTAGAAATTCCCCATGATAAAATTCCATAACAACATTCTGGAAATCCCCCATGATAAAATTCCTGGGCAACATTTTGGAAATCCCCCACGATAAATTTGATGATGTCCAAAAATTAATGATATCTGTAAATTTATGTATGTAATTTGTCATTTATTGATGTTTGTGAAATGTATAATTATATCTTGTATATTATTAAATATGTTACTCTATTTCATGGACACATATAGTTTCATTTTGATAACGAATATTAAAAAATATACGCATCAAACACAATATGGTTCCACAATGGTAGATAGCATGTTCGGAGACAGGTTTAAGTACCATCAGTTATAATAATCTGAGATTATAATCAATCTGGACTGAATAAAACGCAAGTTTTCTTATGAAAAAGATCATGATCCAGTATTTTCATATGTGCCTTCAATTTTGCTTTGAAACCACTTGAAATGAAGGAATGAAGATGTATACCTTTACCTCATCATTGTTTAACTTTTCACACGGAGTTGGATACTATTTGAAAGGTCACGTCAGAGTTCATTATTTCTTGTATACCGTCGAATGTTCCCTTAATTCCATGTCTTAAAAGTCAACCGGACCTGGTACAAATCCAGGGAAGTATTTGGAATCATAAGTACTAAGTCAAAATGATGCAGCCGCTATACATACAAAAAATACTCATGTTGTACTAGGAGCCAGATCTGATCGAGGATTACCAGTCGGTAAGCTACAAAATCTCAAACATTACGCGCTCAATAAAGCAGGTAATGATATTATGGTTGATCTTTATTTAAAAATGAAATGTCTTTTATGTTTTATGTGACTTTATTTGAGGTTTTGTGTTTAAATTTAATCTCTTGTGTATTGTATATTTTTGAATTACGAAGCTTGATAAATAGATTTATCTCTGTTATTATGCCTTGCAAATAATGATCACTGTGATCTATATTTATGTAAAATCTGGCTTATTTGGTGGACATCAACAATAATTTCTGAAGCTGACTTTATTAACAAATTTAAGCCCTGTTAAAAATGTAGAAATGCAAGAATGGCCACCTACTTCAGATGATTTCTTGAATGATACCCAATGCTTCCGACTGTCATTCCAAATGTCATCTCCTTTCTTGAAGGAAACTGCACCATCCGTCAAACAAGCTCTCACTCATCTCGCAAATGTCATATGAACAATGTCAAGTTACAAATAACTGAAAAGGAGCATGTGTCACTACTATTCATGAACGAAGACAACAATAATGTCGCAAACTATAGACAAATGTCCTTATGTAAGGTCATGTAATACATTGTCCACAGCCACCTAATGAAGCCTCTGAAACAAAACAACATCCTTTGTGAACATCAACATGGCTTCATGGAAAAAAAACAGTTGAGTATTACTGTTCATGACGTTGCAACCGGATTGAAAATAAACAGCAGAAAAATGCAATTTTGCTGGATTTCAGCAACGCGTCTGATAAAGTACCACATCAACGTCTTGCAGTCAAGTTTCAATAATATGGCGCCAGAGACCGGATTATTACTTGGATACAGACCTTCCCAGCGGATAGAAGCCAACAGGTCGTTCTTGAGAGGTCGGTATAACCATCCCTGTGGCCTCAAGTGTTCCACAGGGAAATGTGATAGGGCCTCTCCTATTTCTTGTATATATCAATGACCTGCCCTCAACAAATTTCGTCTACAGCAAGACTCTTAGCTGATGATTGTCTACTAAAGAGGGTGATTAATACTCAAAAAGATGAAGTGTCACTACAAGAAGACCGAAAGAACTTATAGGTGTGGTAGAGAAAATGGCAAATGAATTTCAACCCGTCCAAGTGCGAATAAGCGTTAAACGAAAGTCATTACGCCTCCTATATTATATAAATCGGTAAACCTTGAGCCAGATCAACAAAACCAATTACATTGCTTTTACTTTGGACTTCAAACTATCTTGGAATTCCCACCTAGACTCCAAAAACGCCAATCAGACGATATCTTTTCTGCAAGAAACCCGTTATCTTGCCCAAACACATTAAGGCTTGCTGCTCGTACGCCCACGGCTCGAATACGGCTCCACAGTATGGGACGCACACTACAAGCTCAACGCAGCTAACTAGAAAGAATCAAGAAGCTTGCAGCAATATTGTGTAATGGTGATTACCGACGAACTAGTGAGCGTCAGAACAATGCTGATGAACAGAATAAGTTCACTATAGTGTACCGGATCATCAATCCACTGGTTGAAATTCCGACATAGGGTACTTGATACCAGCTGGAGCATCAACAAGAGGCCATGCCAATAGATACGGTGTACCATACTGTTCTGTGGACGCATACAGGAGTTCCTTTTTTCCCACGGGCATCCGTGTTTAGTGCTGCTTGCCGCCAACAGCCGTTACCGCACCATCCATCCAAAGCTTTAAAATTCGCATCGACGTTGAGGCCCTGTGCATTAGCATAGACACTGCTATTAGTAATAATATTAGTAATAATGAATAGTGGCATGTTTGAGAGAAAGGGAGAAAGTGAGTGAGAGAGAGACAAATGCATATACTCATGTATCCTATATTTCTTACAATGCATGTATTAAATTATTTCTGGTACAATTCAGTATTGTTTTGTTGTGCATAAATGATATCATCAAAACTAACAGACAAAGAGAGCTTAGAAATGTTTATGAACTTGCTGCTGGAATACTTATATATTACACAGTGATGTAATCTATAATAATAATAATAATAATAATAATAATAATAATGATATGAATATGAATATGAATAATAGTCTTAATAATAATAATAATAATAATAATAATAATAATAATAATAATTTCTATTTTAGCTATTTTTATTATACATATTTAATGTCAACAAGGAGATGATATATTTAAGAATAAGTAACTTATATGATAATATTTAACAATAATCAGGTTCTTTTGCCAATTGTGTGAACAAGGTTTTCATCCAAACGTTCCCAAGTCCAAAAAGTAAAAAATCCAAGTCTAACAGGTTAAACTAATATGTGAAAAACATTTTTGAAGTATTGCATAATATTCAAAAAATGTAATCAGTGTAGTTGTTTATAACCATGATAACATGTCCAAAGTTATATGATTGTAGCTTTTTTTTTTAGCTTTTTGCCATTGTGCTAACATGAACTCAGGATTGATATACAAACAAACACACACAATGACAAAGACACATACTGATGGACATAAGCAACAGGCCATTTATGCTATTGTATAGAGGGTGAAGGGAATAAAACAAACATGAAATTGGAATAATCACATAATTCTGACCCTTTTCCTAAGCATGAGGACAATTAGGTTGTTCACTATATGAACTTGTGGAAAGTAGTAACATATTGGTGTCTGGTATTTTAATCTTCAAATCAGAAAACATTACTTTATTCTTCTCATGCCCTCTCTCTCGTCTGTTTAAACAGATTGATCAGATGTTAAACAATTTGTAAAGACCACATTGGTTGCTAAACACCTGCTGTGTACCTGTCATGCAGCACCATCACCAACTTTCAAAGCAAGTATGGACCAGGGGCATCCTCAGAATCATTGTTGGATGGGAGACAAACATGTATTGGTCAGCTATTAAGTTTTACAGATGGAGGCCAAGTCATGTTTAAAGGTGAAATCATTGGGGGGGGGGAGTGACACTCCTTGCCTTTATGTGCGAGCACCCATGGTATGGACTCGAAATTACCAAATTACTCAGTAGGGACTGTATGAACCGCAGTCAGACAACTCCAGTAACAGCATGGTTTATGCTCTTCATCTTTAACCTATAATAAACTAACACATTTGCTCTATCCTACAGATTTAAATTTTAATTATCTTAACATATTGGAAGAGATTATCATTACCTACCAAGATGGCTTAGAAGTGTCTATGTTGTTACTGCTGGAAAACAATTTGCTGCAGATAGATAAAATAATAATAATAATAATAATAATAATAATAAAAATAAACAACTCTTTTGAGAATTATTTTCAGGCAAATTACTGCTAGCCTTTAGTTTAAATTTAAGAATAAGCAGGTAACTTATGTGAAAATGTTAGGCAATGATAGGAAGGGTTTACTAATAGAATTTTTGCAATCAAAAGTTCAACATCACAAAAGAAGGTGTACAAGCAGTTGAAAGGCTGCTGTAATATCCAAGTAATCTAAGAGTTTATTTACTTATATCCATGATAAAGTGCATTTGACTGTATGATTCTTAGGTGAATATTTTTATTTTTTCATTGTGCTAAAATGGATTTGGAATGGGTATATAGATATAGAGATATGAGGACAGAGAAATGTCCTGATGGATATGGGCAAAATAAAATGGTCCTTTCTGCTATCACAGTGGTTGCATTAAAAACACTGACATGATATAATTTGTATTTTTTCAACAGTAATACTATTCCTGCTTTCCGAAACTGTCCCTTTGGAATTCTTGGCACATTTGCGCAAATCAACTTTCTCTGATACATAAAATCGTCTGATATTTCCTAATGCAAGGTTTTAGCTTAGATTATACACATATTGACAATATTTACAATTCTTTAATTATATACATATTAATTATTTGATATAATTTAGAAATATATTATGCGATCAGCATAGTGCAATTCCAACTGTTAACTGCCATTCATTTGGTTATATGATTTGATGTACATAAAGTTATTTTTACATGGGCTGTATATTTTTCTTCACTAGCAATGTTTTTTGTTCTCATTTTAATGTATGGTTTATTAGTAACTACTTTGCAACTATGGACATTACCTAAACCCAGGCGGGAAACCTGTTGAAATCATTATGATATTATGGACTTTAATGTACAGTGTTTATGACATAAGATTGATTTGATACACTAAGTAAGCCAAGTTGGAAGAGTGTAGGACTCTTAATCTAAGTTTTGTGGGCTTGATACCTGCCTATGCCACCCTGGTTCATCTGTCTCAGTGTGTCATAGGGAAATGGACTTAGCTCCAATATTTTTCAGCATGATATAGTAAATAATGTGTTGAAAGTAAAGAAAGTTGATACTGGGAAATGTGAAAAAGTCTGATGTAATGATGTTTGCTGGGATATGGCTTAAGCGGAATATTCTAAAGAATGAAATAAAGAATGAATCTTAACTATTTCATTTTATTAGATTTTAATTAAAAAGTTTTCTTTCTTGTTTAAAAGAAAATAACTATATTGAAATTTTAAACTCAGTTAATTTTGCAAAGATACAGGAATTGTCATGGACCTGGCTGGCTACATTTAATACATATAAGACTGAGTTAATGCTAATATAAAAAAGGGCACCCAAACTATCCAGTATGTATACATAGCTGAAACAAATAATACAAGAGGTTACTCATTACAAACACGTGGGCATTATCTTGGCTAGTGATTCCTCATAGTAAACAAATATTCAATATGTTTTTTTTTTCTGATAAAACCTGGGAGGATTTTCAAACATTTTAAAAGTTTTAAATTACAACCAGATTGGTTATCTTTTGGAAAAATGTACACAATTATTATATTTCATAAGTTTTGGGCAAAATGCAGTCTCAGTTTCTTGAACTTTGGACTTGTGGTAACTTGATGGATTGAAGGATTACTATATTAAGATAGAATAGAGATGTAAAAATTTGTTTAAAGCATGAAAGAAATATTCTTCCTTAGAAGATATGGAAATTTTAACACCAAGTTATCAGTGTGAGGGAGTGGCACCAATTTTCTTGTTTAATGTTTTTATTTTTATTTGCATTCAGTATACAGAATGCTTCACTCAGCTAACATTCAATGAATTCTGTATTATTCATAAGCAAATGCTAGCCTTGTATGTACACTTTTAATAAAATGTATGGCCATGTATGTGTATCCTTTTTGAGATACTATTAGAATGACATTTGCATGCATGCATAATACACACTAGGGCTGTATCAGTTATTAAATTCCTTAACTGTGAACCATACTACATTAACCAAACCTAAATTGTTAGAGTAGAAGATTTCTGTTCAAAACTTTATATGCATCACATATGTAAAACACATATCTAAACATATTTATACAGTGATATCAGATTTAATTTCTTGTTATATAGCTTCATATAATATTTACACAATAAATACATTTTGATAGTGTGTGTGTGTGTGTGTGTGTGTGTGCGTGTGTGATTTGGATTTTAACATAGCTTTAACAATTTTTCAGTCATATCGCTATGATGTCTGCATTGTGGCATTTTATAGTGATGTCTAGCACTGGGGCATCATGCCGCAGACATGAAGCATGATGTCCCACCCAGTCACATTACCCTGACACCTGGTCGACCAGTCCTAACACTAACCTCTTAATGCTGAGCGCCAAGCAATGCAGCTGTTAGTACCATTTTTGAAAGTCTTTGGTATGACTCGGCCGGGGATCAAACGCACGATCTCCCGCATCCAAGGTGGATGCTCTAACCACTAGGTCACCAGAGCGGTATAGAGTGGTGATCAATGATTTCTGCACATAAATGACAAGACTATCTTAAACCAGGCTTTTTCCAGTAGTTTCTGACATCAGCACTATTTGTGGGAAAAGATTTTTGATTTACAAAACCAAACCAATAAAAATTACTACATAATATAATCATTTATTAATAAGAAACATTAGCGAGTATGCTGTGAGAAGACTGTAGAAACAGTCAAATATTTAACAATGGTTTTGAAAAAAAAAATGGCTACAACATCATAGCTTTTGACTACTACTTGTACCTATTTTTTATATAAACTGGAGGCTCAGTATATGTCAGAGAGAGAGAGAGAGAGAGGAGTGAGTACACAAATTTTGGGGGCAGAATATTTGCAGCTTAAAAATACTTCTAATAATCATTTTAGAATAGACACAGTTCTAGATGTACTTGGCTGTACTTGATGTACTTGCTTGAAAAAATTCAAGTAATATGGTTTTGAATATAAGATTTTTTTTCCCCCTTTTTTCTTGAGTGCTTTTACTAAACTGCAATTTCCATTCTGTTAAGTATTGTACACTTTTACAGGTTTAGGGGAGCCATTCACATAAAATTATTGATTATATTTACACCTTTATTTCCATCTTCTCTAAACTCTCACTGACTCAGAACTACAAGCTCTGACACATGAAGACCAAGTAACTAAGGCAGGTACTCTGATAATTAACAGAGATTGATGTATCACTGGAAAACCAGGACCAGAAAATCTGTTCTCAAACAAGATAGCACTGACTGACTGTATTTAAGATGGTTTTTAGAACACTTGTACTTAGAGCTGAAGTAAAACAACTGCATATCAAATCTAACTTTACTAATTAATTCCCATGAGCCAGTGCTAGAACCTTGGTGCCTGAAAAGTTGACCACTTCCTTTTGAATAGAGTATCACTCTGAATGTCGAATGAAGAGGCTAGCTTTTTATGCAGTGTATTTATTATAATGAAATGAAAATAAAAGGTAGTTCTGTAGAAGCCATTGTGAACAAGAATTATCAAGCAAACAATAAATTCAAATATAAGTGATCTTGACACTGAAATGCTGGCTACAGTGATAAGACATGGTATAAAAGAACTTTCTTTTCTATGATATCAAAGTAGGTAATATAATGAGTTGATAAAACCCAGAGGTAAATTTTGCTTTCCTTGTGATTTTAAGTAACCGTTCTTAAAGTCTCCTTCAGCAGCTATTATATTATCAACCCGTAGAAGCCAGATTTTAGTGGATGATTTTTTTCTTGTTTTTGTTGGTGTTGTCAGCACATTATTGGCTGTATCATGACAAGGAAATGTGAGTGAAATACTTTTCCCAAGGGCACACCAAAGCGGTTCTGGCCTGAGTAAGTATCAAAGTGTGAATATTAAGATTAAGAGCTACTGCAATTCTCTTTACTTGGTGAAAGTACATACATACATACATACATACATACATACATACATACATATTCCCATGCACATTTAAAATAAACATATACAGTCAATAATGATGTTGATAGTATATTGTGAATTTTTTCGGCTTGGAATTTTAAAATAGTTGTTGTTGTTGTTGTTGTTGTGGGGCTTAACGCCATTTTTCAGCACACGATAGGCTATACATGGCGGCCAGTATTAATGGTGGAGGAAGAAACCGGGAAATCCGCGGAAAGAACCACCGACCCACGAGAAGCTACTGATTTTAAAATAGCAAGGTCATGTACAAAATGTTAACAAATGTGTAAAATAAATGCAAGGAGGTTGGAATGGCCTGAACATCTAATTGGGTCACTTACTTATCAATGCATATACATTTATTTATATTATACTTGTCTTTCCCAAATATTTTTGCTTAATTATGATAAGAAGATTTTTTTCTTCTCAAAAAAGTCTGAAAAGTCTACACCCAAGTGACCTGCACAGTTACACAGGAACAGCTGCAGAATCACATAGCAATGCATTTGTCTTTGTGGCAATTATAGTCAATTGGATTCCACCTAACTGATACTGTTAGTGCTGAAATATGATAGCCTTCAGGTCCTTGAGTCCAGTAACTGGGTCTCTAAAAAATGAAAAGTGATATCAGTAGTCTGGTCATATCTGAAACTTCATCCTCAGAGAAGTGAGACTGTAGGGCATATTGGAGCCCAAACATAAGTGGGAGATAAAAGACAATGTTTTTGTTTCCAAAGATATTTTTGCTTTGATGACAGAAAAGAAGACACTACAGATATCTGCAGCAGCAGTCAGACAACATGTGAAGGTATATTTTCCATGTTATGATATCTGAATTGATAGCTAGGTATTTTTTTTTTTTATATAAATTTTATATGAAGTAATTTCCAAAAATACAATTGAAATCAAACAGGTTATCATAAATTAGTGAATAACTTTCTTTTAAATGAGGATGAATATCTTATATTAGACTTTCTAAGTCATATTCATTTAGCATTTTTAAACTTAATTCTAAGCAGTATATTTCATTAGCGATATCAATTATGTATGTAAATGTATTGTCTATAACTGGGCTGCAAAATTTGCTTAAAATCAATAATGCCCCTATAGATAAATAAATATGCTATCATAGCATTTTAAATATGCGTTTGCGGTATTGTGACAGTAGTAACACAATAAGAGGCCAAAGTGGACCTCCTACCACTCATTTGTCTTACTTTAGTCTAAAACACAATTAATAGCATATTCAGGGTAATGTGACTTGAATGATATTCTCCATTTAATCATTATGACAACCACACAGTTGTAAGACTGGTCTTTAGTAGTCCAATCTTGGTAGAACATTCATTGTACAAGTAATTTGAAACACGCCTATCACATTTTTATTCACATTGGAAGTATTTGAGGAGAATTAAGTAAAAAGAAATCTCTTACATATGCTATGAATACTTGATATTGGTAGAGAGATTACATTGGCACAACCTTTGTAGAAATTGTTCTTAAGTAAATTCCTGAAAAACTGGCGGACTAGTGTTAGAAATATCGCAATTAAATTTTCCATCAGGTTCCCATATAAAGCAAAGACCCATATGTTTCTAAACTCTTATAATCCCGTTGACTATGCTTACTATGATTCAATCTCGACAAAAAATGTTCTGTTAAGAATATGTGTGTATGTACTATAAATTGCAAGTTTTTCACTTGTACCTTTCCTATATTACAGAATCCACATATGTATTATTAAAGTGTGTTTTAAGGGACCATTTACCCTGTCCTATTTGCTATAAAGTATCTGTTTCTCAGACGTCACATACTTGATATTATGATTATAGTTGGTATGCAGCTGGTCTCCATATTAGTAGTAGCCAACTAATTCTTATTTTCTATTTCATTGCAGGAAGGAGACGGGATCAAAAGCTAGCACTGGTACAATATAGCAACAAACAATTTTAACTGGGCATTTTTTTCAGAGGAAACAACCATTACATTTTGTGAAGGACCAACAGGAAAAGTGCAAAACAATGACTTAATATTCAATACCAGAAAAATGTCAATAAAACTTGATACAAATGACAAAAAGATATACATATAGGTTATCTGTTACGTATATATTTTCTGGACATGTTACAATAGGTACAGATTTTATGATAGAAAATTTAAAAAAGAGAAAGTGGAAACTGAAATAAGAAATTATTTAAAATAAGGCTAATAGTGTTGTGACTTGTCCCATAAATGGCCATTGACATGTAACACAAAACTGACTATTAACCATATGACACAAAGCAAATTAGATTCGTAAGATTTGCGTGATTTACTTTCCTTTTACAGTTTGATTCTTGCCAGACATCACTGTTTTGATCAATATTTAAAAACATTTTCAATCTTTAATGCTCAAATTTTAAAATCAAGACATAATCTACATAGGAATTTTTTATATTTTGTCAAGACAGTATTTTGACATTTGCTGTAGTTGAGGACTCGAGTTGCCGAGTGGTCTAAAGCAATCACCATTACGAATCATTGCCATCTCACCTCTGTATGCGTGGGTTCGAGTCTCGAGTTCGGCCAATGTGGGTATGTGAGAAAGCTTGGCAGTAGCTTCTCGTGGGTCGGAGGTTCTTTCCAGGGTGTTCCCAGGTTCTTCCTCCACCATTTATGCTGGCTGCCATGTATAGCCTATCTTGTGCTGAAAAATGGCATTAAACCCTATAACAACAACAACTTGCTGTAGTTTGCATCTTTACAAACATTAACTCTCACAATGGTAACCAATGACAACAGCAACTTACATTATTCAGTTTAGAATGCCACAATGCTTAGGTATCTCTCTGTGGTTTGATCATGCAAAGAAGGCTTATCATGGTCTTGAGGATGACACACTTGATATACAAATGACATCTTTCTTGTATCCAGATGTCATTTCAAATTAAAGTCAGCAACTAGTTGCATTTATCATGAGTAACTGTTCGTACCAGTAAATATTAAATGCCATCTACATGTATTCAGGAGTTATCTTAAATATAATTAAGCATGTGACATGTTTAAAAAGTTCTCATACAAGCTACATGCTTTCTTCTATGTATCAAAAATGTACTGATACAATTTTTCATGTTTTATTATTGTGGTAACAAAGTAAATGGACGACTTCTATGGACACATGATAAAGGTAACAGGCAGAAAGGACTTGTTTACCTGTTGTTCATTTGACACTCATGCGTACAATCATGTAAGTCGATACAAGGATTTATAGCAGTTGACTACAGAATGTGGAGTTATAATTGTAGAAGTTTGTTTTGTTATACATGGTGATAATATAGGCTTAAACAGCTGTTTATAAAATTGTAAATTGACATATCTATACCATCTATTAAAATATAATATTACTACAAGGAGTTCGATTTACAGTCTTATATACACATCTAGGCTATGTAGTAATCTTGTTCAACTGAGTTTGGAGATCTACATTTAAGTAATATTATTGTGAGCCAGGTAAAGTCTGACAAACTTGTATCTGCTATGTAGTAATATAGAAACATTACAACTAATCCATTTCATCGGCCTTATAAACCCAATTTATTAAAAACAAATATAGACATGTATAAATAAATGTTTCATACATGCCATGTAAGAAAAATAAAGACTACATGACCAAGTCACTAAGGACAAACACACGCACATACTATATATATATATATATATATATATATATATAATATTACATTACATGCATCCTAATCACCTGAGCTGACCCCAACTAGGTAATATAGTATTATACATGTATGGTTGTATTTTCCACTTTAGAAAACCAGTGGGTGATTGCTTGATTGTGCTGCACACCTGATCTTTATCATGACTTGTCAATATACTGACAATTTACTGGGAGCATAATGCACGCAAAATATCAAACACTTGTTTGCATTGTCATTTGAAATTTGTTCCTCAATAATCAAATTTAATATTATTTGGAACATATTTATATATTAAACTGAGCAGTAGTTTAAGTCCTACAAACATATTTCACACTGATCGACCTAGCTACATGAACAGCATCTATAGTCCAATTCTATGTTTAAAAAGGTTATTGTTGTTATTGTTGTAATTGATGTTTGTTTAAAAAAAAATGTATATTCTCAGTATTGTTTCTGAAGTTTAAATCAATTCTTGGTCAAAGTTGAATTGAGAACTATGTTATTATTATTTGTCTGTCTTGATCAATCTTATCAATAAAAGTGGACTTCATCTTGTGGTCTGTTGATATCTGTATCACTGCACAAGCTATATTCAGTACACAATTCAGACACTGTATTGCAATTACTATAGGCATTTTAACTACTGGTACTGTTCGTTGCAAGACGAAATGTTTTTAAATGTCACTGAAAGTTACACTGAATATTTCAGTGTAAATCTAACTTTTTGTGCTCTATGTTATGGTAAGGAAATTTTAAGTGGATGTTTTGCAGCTTGAAAGTTACAGCAGTATTCACAGTATGTATTTTTGACCTGGACTACCCTTTTAGCACAGAAATGTGAGAAAAAGAATCCAACATTGTGTTTTAGTGTAGGATTGCAAATTCCATCCTTGGAATAACAAATTTGCATTAAACACTCAGCACATCCTTGTGTATGGCTTAAAATCCTAAGCTTCAACTGGAATTGTCCTATTCTACACAAAGTTATTTGATGGGTTCTATCACTACTATATTGAGTATGGAGATCAGCAATGTTGACTTGAGAAGGTAGTCACAGTTGATAATCAATGGAGTAATATTACTGTGTGTGTGTGATTTGGATTTTTGATATAGATTTATGATGTCTGTTTGGCAGTTTATTGTGATGTCTAATACTGGGGCATCATGCCACAGACATGTAACATGATGTCCCACCCAATCACATTTATCCTGACAGCAGGCTGAACAGTCTTAACACTAACCTCTTAATACTAATTGCCTAGCAAGGTAACTGTTAGTACCATTTTTATAAATCTCTGGTATGACTGATCCAGGGTTCAAATCTGTGACCTCCCGCATCTGAGGTGGATCGTCTAACCACTTAGGCTACCGGAATGGTAATATTGCTATGAAGAAGGGATTTTGTAAATAGTAATGATATTTAATGTTCAATACAAAAGTAATGTCCTATGGGTTGGTGGTTCTTTCCGGGCTTTTCACGGATTCTTCCTCCACCATTTATACTGGCCACCATGTATAGCCTATCTTGTGCTGAAAAATGGTATAAAACCCCATAACAACAACAACAACAACTACCAGGGTTTCCGGGATTGCATTAGAGCTATGTAATAATGTTACTACATCAGTTGTAGTATTGTTACTACATCAGGTCTTGGAGCTCAAAATATCAGTGCCTGAAAGGGCAATGTTACTACATGGCTTGAGGGATAAATATGCAGTATTGATACTACAATAGGATTTGGAGATCACACAATCAGTGCTTGGAAAGAGGGTAATGTTACTACATGGGTTTTGGGGAATTGCTGTGATGACTATATATCATTGTTATTACATCACGTTTTGGAGGTCACAAGTCATTGCCTAGACATTGGGTAATGTTACTACATAGATGTAGGGTATAACATTAGAGCTATGTAGTTATGTTACTACATCAGTTTTGGAGATCACAAAATGAGTGCTTGGGCATAGGGTAATGTTACTAGATGGGTTTGGGAGGATAGCTTTGTAGTATTGTTACTATATCAGCTGTAGTACTGTTACTAAATCAGGTTTTGGAGATCACAAAATCAATGCCTGGATATAGAGTAATGTTAGTACATGGGTTTGGGAATTAACAATGTACTACTGTTACTATAGTCAAATTCCCTTAAAAAGGACAAGAAAGCAATTCAATTTTATTCTGACAGCCATTATATATATATATATATATATATATATATATATATATATATATATATATATAATTTTTAATTAATGGAAACAAGAGGGACATTCATCATTTTGCCCATGTTAATTTTTGGTTCGCTATTCCTATTAGATTAATTATAAAATGAAACTTAAGTTATAATTAAGGTGATTGTCCCCCTAATACTGGCTACGAAATTGTCATGACATTTACATATTTAGCACCTCGAAGAATGGTACTATTTTGGTGTATCCAATACATTAGACAATAAAGGGTGAGATTACGTATTTGGACATCATGTATTCATATCTTAAGATTAGAATTAGTTTTCAAAATATATTAGAAATGTACACAAATGTTTAGATCACTTCTTAATTTATGCTTGGTGGACTGTAATAATTTAGTTCTAAACTGTAGGGCTTGATGTGACTTGTGGATATAAATTTACCAAGCTGTGGCATCTAATGCGACAAGCCATGTTCGGCAAAAGTCACGTGATATTTTTGTTGTAAACAAAAGAACTAGGGTTTATTTAACATTTCACTACACACATTTATTCAAGCTGTTTTAACATGTATTATCATAGTTTGAAGAAAATATGCAATTACTAGCTGCATCAAAATAAAGGTCTTATTTAAACCAATATGTAATGATAAATCAATATGTTTGTTGCCTGTTCGAAATACGGGTAGCTTTTTATGACACTATAATTTATATAGGTAGTAACGTCAATACATATTGCATGTAAGGACTACATAAAGTACGCCCCAGACGTCCTTCAGAGTAATTCTTTCATACGGGTTTGACTGTATTTCGTTGCTTATGTGTAATGATGAGGTCGGATTACGTTTGAAGACATCAATATAATTTGCACATAAAATCTCCTTTCCTTGATCGATAGTCCATCACCACGTGATCGATCATAGGTTAGCCGGTGAATTGAAGTTAACGAATGTGTAGCTGGGACGGCCATATTTAAATTTGTTTGATAGTTTGAACGATTAACTTTCGCGTATGTCATCTAGCCTTGAAACATCTCTTGTATAGTCCTGGCCATTGAGAACAGTGAGCAGCTATTTCCAAGTGATTTAAGTTGTTGGAATTTCCTTTTTTTTTTTCATTTCGACCTATACTTTACTGATTGCATCTGTGTGGTATTCTGTCTTCTATTTTACGAAAATGTGGACTTTATCTCCCTTTTGTAGCTGCGGACTGCAAGGAAAAGGTCCTCTAAGTCTTGTTTGTCAACCTATTTGTTTATGAGTTTATGAATATCCATCTAAGAGAGAGAGAGAGAGAGAGAGAGAGAGAGGTATCTTACAATGTTTTTGATGTGCATCTAAACCCTTGATCTTATTTCTATTTCATAAATTATGTGCGTTGATGGAAGTCTTTTGATACATGCAAAAACTGTAAAGTAGTATACAACATTGCTTCAATTTTACGATAGTCGCATTTTAAACATATTCAAAAGTTATTCTTGTATAATCAAATGCAGTTACCGAAACCTTCGTCTGAACATGACTGATCAGTACTTTCATTATAGATTCCTGGAATCACTTACCGCTAATAACAGTAACGTGTATTATCATGACTAGATGCCTTATATTTTAAGATAATAGACATTTCTCCAGTGCAAGATATATTTCAGTGCAGTGTAACCCGCCAGTAATTTAAGTCAAATTATAAAGCATATGGAAGTTTGAAAATAACGGAGCACATTTAATTTTTTTATATGAGGCAAGTATTTTGACAACATATAAAAGAACCAAACCGTAAGGTGTGGCTTTTCAATACACGGGGTAGGTGCTGCCAGAAGGTACGGTTTGGAAACAAGGTAAGACAACTTAAACTCATAGTCTGCAAACAGTTTGAAAATATTAAACAAGAGTTATAATCCTATAAAAATGTAATGGCTTAGATATATCTTGAATATTTTAAAATATTTTGTCTGAACTTTGACACGACCTTATTCACTTCATTGCTTATTGTCTTGCATCGACGGCCATACATTATTGATAACATAAAGTGAGGTCATATTTGGAAAATTGCGACATAGTCATTTGCATTCCTAATCTGCAGTTCACTGAAATATAGATATCTCCCTTGTATCTTTTGGACTTTTGGACTTCCATTTTGCTGAAAACGGGTTTTACACAGTTTTTTCGTTTTGTTTTGATTCCGGGTCAATACGATAATAAACTTTTAGACGTTTGATCATCCAGTTATGTTCTAAATTATTCAGCCTCTTCTTACATTAATTAAAGTTTTCTACCCATGTATATCTAGATTCATATGCATCGCTCGAATTTGATGATGTTATGCGACTGTTTTTGCTACTAAATAATCATTAGTCTTGATTCCCGACAGCTCTACAAAGTATCAGAGATTAGCAGTTTCTGAAGGAGACAAATTTAGCTATAATTTTTAGAACAAAACCGCTTGCTTAATCGATAATGCATTAACTGTAATATTATGGGTATAGGATGTAAGGTTAGGGCAGACCATCTCGCGAGAATTTGTCTTCAGATCGACAATACTTATACCTAAATAAAACAAACGCTTCGGACTTTCTGTATGTCTGCATAAATGATAAATTGAAAAAGACGGTCTATCCAGCAGTGACGTGTTATAGAAGACACCTCTGGACCCATGTTTGCTAACATGCTGAAAATTGCGTTTTGTATAGATTCTAAATCCATACGTTAAGAAACCTAAGTTTGATCAGTCGGGTATCTTCTAACTTATTCTGCCTGGTATCATCTGAATTAACGTTTTCTACGGATACATGCATGTATAGACGCGAACTCAGATTCATTTAGGACTCTTTAATAATAGGGCTTCTATTTTTTAATTCTGGGATTAATTTTGGATTTGATTTGTAAAACATTAAGTTTTTTCTCATCTTTCCTTGATTTTCTAGGGAAATAAATTATTTGTTAAATTTTACAAAGCTTGTTGTCTTCACGCTTTTCTTGTTACTTTTTGTAAGAGCCTATCCACGTAACAATAGATTTCTCTGAATTGCTCGAATCTGATGATGTTATATGGATGAGATACTGAATTCATTGGTGCATGACACGAATCAAGGTAAGTCTGTAAATTATAAATGCTATGAATGGAAAAATAAAGTTCCGATGTTTCCAGTTAAAATTCCATAGCTTTGTTGTCTGCTTCGAGAATACAAAAGTAAAGAAACCAAACTCCTGGGTCAGGATAGGTGATACAAGAAAACAACACTGCCACAAAATGCACGGTCTAGAAATAGAGAAAATAAATAAAATGCACGCCTTGAAACATGTGCAAACGAAACGAATGAGACAAACATTTTGAGAAATGCTAACAAAATACTGTAACGTAGATATTCAACGTATATTGCAAACTCTTTTAATGAAACATTCACTACCGCCATAATTGTATATTGTTTAATAACTACATATTACAAGTATGACTTATTGTAAACGAAAACCTATAACTGACTTAAATGCTGCTAGAAGTCTAATGCGATATAAAATATTATATTGCAGTATAATTCCGCGCAATAAAGTTACATTAACTGAAACATACATTTATGACACTCATGTTTATCCTAACCTTTATAATAGAATAAACCAATGTAGTTACTCTTACACATGTGGCATTCAATATACATCAGACAAACTTGTAATCAATGACTAGACTTTACTTTCCATACAAAAATTTTGAAGAAAACTGATAAATCAATGCATAGAAAATGATACATTGGCAGTCTTAAGGTGCTATCTACATGGTACCGCAACTCTATGCAGTGATTTATTGGTCTGGCATCAGTTGATACAAAGCTGCAGTTGTTTAATTATATATTCGTCATTTCGACTGATTTTATAAAGATGTTATTTATCTATCTGTGTGTGTGTGTGTGTCTGTGTGTGTATGTAGAGAGAGAGAGAGAGAGAGAGAGAGTATTATTATTTCCAGTTTTATTTTGTCTTGTACTGACATTCAGAGAGAAATGACCACAATGATCCCGTACAATACTTAAAAACAGAAACAAAAACAGGATAGGTCCGTAAAAAATAGAAGAATACAACTGCACTTGAATACACTGCACTGAACTGGAATACGGTCGATGTTACACCGTCAGCGGAATTTTAGATAAATATATATCCTTTGATATTATGTGGTAGTTTATTATTGTCATCGTCCTTATTGGTTTCTACTTTGACAATTTCGTAGTAGCAATAGTCGTTGAAGTGTTACTAGTTGTACTGATAGCATTTGTTGTAGAAGTAATTGTTGTTTCATGTGTTGAGGACAGAAGATGGCCAAGGAGGAAGAGTATAAATCAATTTATGAATACAAATTTCCAATGTGTTTAGTTGAGGAACAAAATATTGTGCTTGGTCTCTTGGTTAGGTCCCTTTATTACATGTATTTAAAGCAAGGTGCAGACTTGTTACGTAGCACAGAACGATGCCATAGAATCTATATCCTCCATAAATATGTCTGCAATCTATGAAAAAACAAAACAACAAAAAGGAAAGCATATGAGATTTAGCATCAGATATATATATATATATATATATATATATATATATATATATATATATATATATATGTGTGTGTGTGTGTGTGTGTGTGTGTTCAAACGCTACGAATTTAAATATTTAATTCGTATGTGCATTCTTCATTGTGTTTACATTTCAGGTACCTTTACCTAACATTATATTTAGGACTAATGCACTATATATCAAATTATAATCTGTTCGGATAACTATTTAGTATGCTTCATTTTCAGAAATACTGAATTTGGTGTCTATCTTCACCATGGGCTGCACTGGGTCTAAGTCAGGTGAAATATTTATCTCTTGCCAATTGCTACATATACGTAGGTGTAAAGGATTTCTCAGTGGAAGTGGAACAATACGTTATCAAAATGTGCGCGAATTAACTGTTACAAAATAATGCATATCTGAGACGAATTTTCTCATTTAATTGTACACAATGATATTTTTAAATATCAATGAAATGCGGCGTATTTTTAAAATCTACTCGGATATATGTGACGGGTGTGTTTTCTGCACATCGTTCTTTACGTTTTGTGGGTAGGGTGAGAAAATTCAAACAGTGACAATCTATTGATAAGGCATATCTAAGGTAAAAAAAGAACATGCTACACAAAACCGGTTAAAAGTAAAATAAACAGTTGAAAATAATAATTCCATTAATTGCTGTATCATACACGGCTTTCGTTCATTGTCAACTGATTTGTGATCTTGGCAATCCGCTGGCGTGTGAAACATATACTAGGAAACCATATGAGTGAACTTCGTGGTTTCTTTCGATGCATAACTAAGATTCTATATTTTGTTTTTGCATCTAATAAAGGTAACACTTTTGGAAATCCAGAATTCGAACTTTAAAACAAGCAATTTTCTCTTTATGATGGAAAATTATGCAAGAAGCAGATGTGCAGATATCGTGACTATATATATGCTTTAATATGCATCAATTATTAAAATATTGTATGCCATTAATTTTGGATAATTTATGCAAAGGCATTAATAATGATGAAAACAGACCGGAAGAAGGCCATATTATGATCAGCTACAACCATACGCATAAGAAATTGATTTTAAAGATCAAAGATGTTCTTAAGGAAAATGGCTTCCCTGTATGGATAGACGCTGACAATATGGATGTAAGTCTTAACGATAGCATGGCTGAAGCCGTAGAGATGTCTCATATCGTCCTTGTGTGTATGTCCAAGAAGTACATGGCAAGTCAAGATTGCAAGATGGGTACGTTTGAATTTGCATTTTAATATGGTATTTTTGTTTTTGTTCTTTTCTAGCTCCTTGGTACCTTTTGGAAGAAAACAGTTTAAAACGTACGAGCTGAAACTATAGTAGTTTGGTTGATTGGCTTAAACTGAATAACATTCATCTTGGTATCTTTCATTTGTTCCTCCTAAAAGAAGTAGAAACAATGTGCAGCCAACTTCGAAACTTACGCTGCATGCAATCTATATCTATTGCTGAACTTTGTAACCCTGGTCATTGAAATAAATGGCAAAACACATTTAATAATAAACTTGTCACGAAAACTATTAAAGATTTTCTCTGTTGAAAACAAAACTATCTCAGCAGGTATCACGGAAATGACAAATTGTACTAATTGTACTAATGCATTTATTGATTCACTCAACGTGACATGACTCTGCCTTTTGTTACAGTTACCCCTCAAGAGAATATTTCACGTTTTACCTCCTTACACTATTGTCTAAGTAGATGCTGTTGCTCGCTTAAAGACTGTTGGCGTTCTGGTTCTTCTTCTTCCTTTCTATCTGCCTCTATTCGGGTACCAATTATCTGCAATTCAGATCTCAGAACATAGTTTGCAGAATAAAAATTGTTGACAAGTTAAGCACCACTTTTGTAACTTTCCACCTTTGTTGATACATCTGAGTTACCTTTTGGCTATTTCATTCATAAGTGAGGATGCCTTTTATAGGTCATGTTCTGTAGGCGATAGCTTCAGGCAACTTTACGTTTGCCACTCTTTGCTGATCTAAATAAAATTGTTTTATTACTGTATCGCTAGTTCTCGCTATAATACAGATTAATTATCCTTGCAATTGTACAAACACAGTATTATGCATTATCATGTCCGAAATATTAATGGCAATATTTGGATTAAAATGTCCCTTCTTGAGATTTATTAACCCCTAACCGCAGGTGAAACATGAGGTGTTTCAAAATTCAAACAATCGCTGTTATAAATTATTGTTGGAACATTTTTGTAGCTGTAACCGTGTTGAGTGCGTATATGAACTCTGCACGGAACATAAGTTCTTCATACCGAAGATATGTCTTGGTAGTTCTAAACATTTTAATTTTTTAACACCTCCGCTTGGCAAAGAGAATCAAAGCATCTCGAGAAAGTAAGAAGTAAAACAGTCTGAAGAAAACAAACGATAAATAGTCATTTTTTTTTCTTTTCGATTCCAGTAATATAATCTATGTCCAAGTTAAGCATCCATTTTATGGAAGCAGAATGCCCAAGTGCTTCTGTCAACATTATTTTGTTATACCGTATTTAAGGGGAGTGATAACTTTCTTTCATTTATAAAATCCAGATATAATATAGGGTAAAGGTACTAATTTTAGATCTAGAGACTGGAAGTGCCAAAAGGAATATTGGTTTTAATCTTAAATTTACATACGCGAGAGAGCAATTAAACGTCATCAGCATTGTGCTACAAAAATAAAACAACTATCATCCAGATTTTGTGACAGGAGCGATGCGATCTCAGCAGATGCAAAATTGTCCTTTAATAACAACAAATAAAAGAAAATGGCTACTGAAATAATAATGATTACACAATGAGATAAAACAACCTTTTAACATTATGAAATCTTTGAAATCTGCAGAGCATAAGATACTTACGTAGTATACAGATATGTGATTTATTATCTGTCTGTCGTTTGATTTATATGCTTACCTTCTAGTTGACATGCATTTGCTTTACTGCGGGGGTTGAGTCTTGCAGGATAAAGTTTCGGAATAATTTCAATTTGTTCTTAACTATTGATGCTGAAATGGTATCAAAATCATTTCCGTTTGGTGACATTTAGTGAAGAAAACCTTTAAAAAGGGTTCTATTACTCTCGCCTACTAAGTAAGAGAAGATATATTTTCTCATTGATAAACGAAATACGTTAACGTATATTTCCAGAGGCTGAATATGCAAAGAAGAACAAAAAGATGATAATTCCCCTCAAGCTGGAGAGAGACTTCGATCCAAAAGGTTGGCTTGGTGCTATTACCGCAGGAAAAAAGTATTTTGACTTCACTGGTAAGGTTCCGTTCAAAAAACAGATGAAGGAACTCATCAAGGAACTCAATAAGCATTATGTTACTCAAGAAACGCAGCCAGAGTCTGTAAGTGAAACATTTTAATGTAAACCTTTTTGGAAAGATCTTAATGTTATTTCAATTTGCGCTGCATTTACGTATATATCGTAATAGAGCATAGTTCTGTCTATAACATTCCAAACGAATTATAGCATGTTAACACAGCCTGCTATATATTGAAACTACATAGGTTGTTTAAAAATCTGTAAACCTTGCTTTTAATGGGATAGCACTTTGTGGCACTTGTGCATCATACGATTTGTCAAAGTTACTAATCTCCACCACATATAAGTTGCGCTGCAGCATGTAAGTTCAAAGGAAAGGATACAAATTCGACAAACTTGAACAAAATCCTGACTTAAAATGATATATTAACCTTGCGGAGTGTAATAAGACTGAATAGGTATGCTTTCTGTCAAATCATTCGTATGTTACGTACAGTACAAAAGATATGATAAGTTTTAAACTTTAACTTTATCCACACTGTGTCTTATACCAGTTATCAAATTTAGATTTAAAAAAAATTAGGAAAACAAAACTTTCCCGTTTGTCTGAGATTATATGCAAATAACGATATGACACGATATTAAGAAAAGAATACAATTGCAACTAAATGGCTATATTATTTGACATTGAACATTGCACAATGCATTTTCTTTATTCATATTCGTTCAGTGATTCGTTGAATGACTTCATAGATTGATCCCTATGTAAATTAATTCCGCAGTTAATGACCCTAAAGAGTATAAAATCTTGATGAGTTTTAAATAATTTTTTTGCACTGTATGAATTTCATACCTAGACGGAGGCTGAGATGTCAGAAGATGAGGACTTCGATGAAGAAGCTTATTATAATGAATACATTGCTTATAATGACAACGAGGACAACAATGATGACGAAAATGGGCAGTTGGAAGAAGTTGAAAAGACAAGTGTTGAGAATGATGATAATGTTGATGATGATGGAAACAAAGAAGTTGAACAAACAAGTGTTGAGAATGTTGAAGATGATGGAAACAATTAGGACAATATGCTAAGAAAACGTCTGACCATAATGATCTTTGTAAACAGCCGGTGATTTAAAAATTTGCTTGATCTGCACTAAAAGTAACGATAATTTAATAAGTTTTATTTGTTTTGAACTTGTAAGATATTTTTACGTGAGAATGGACTTTAACTATTGATCACTAAAAGTTTGTAGTGGGTAAAAATACATGTATGTCTGTCTTTATATATATATATATATATATATATATATATATATATATATATAGAGAGAGAGAGAGAGAGAGAGAGAGAGAGAGAGAGAGCAGCACATCAATAACGTCTTAGATATCTTACAATAATGGGTACAATTTTAATGTTGAATGAAATGTTTAGAAAGAAACTGAAAGACTGAATGACCATCTCAGTCACTCATATCATAAGAATTGCATATTACATGTAAGTTTCTGCATATCCTACAGGTCTCATATTTATAGTGTTAACTGTAGCCTCACGTCTTCCCAAATGTTTGCTGCAACAAGGTCTCTCAAAACATTATGATGAAATAATGGCAAATATTAATAAAGTGTATTATTTTCAATTATAGACGACCTTAAGGCAGATAAATGACCATAGCTTCTGGACTATGACTGAAAATATAAATTTTGTTTATGTTTGTAACTATTATATTCTTAGGATATGTCCCATTTTGTACGGTAACGAATAGATGTTTAAGGTGGTGAATGTAGGAACAGAACGCGTTTTTGCTAGTGCAACTGTGGACAGATATATAGTCTAGTTTTGCTATCATATAATGAACAAATAATCCAGTTAATCTGAATCAGTTGCAGAGGTTTAATAGCGTGAGGTCCAAGTTTACATTAAAGCTTGGATCATA